>JAJAGP010002456.1:0-113682 GCA_025084515.1 Ancistrus triradiatus | reverse complement strand
GACTGTAAGACTTCTCTGTCTGCGACTAAGGAAGAGGAAGCTTTCCTTCACCCAAAAGTGCCCTATCCCTGTCACTCCTCCCTGTCCCGCCGTGACAGAGTGACATGTTTCTACTTGTTAAGGAACAAACTGTATCGGACAGGATCCCCGGTAAGATCACTCTCATTTAGTCAGCACATACTCCTCGCTCTGCTTTGAGTTCAAGCCTGGCAGAAAACTCCGACATCTGACCTAGAAATCTAAAGCAGTTTCTCCCTTTCTTTATTTAATTCAGACTCTAATGGCGAAAGTGAAGGAGGAGGTAGCAGAATTTATGAAGTACCTACAAGATGTCTCTAAACTATGTGCTGATGATTATAATTACATGCCCCTGGGAGCTGCTCGCTATTTAGAGGTACTGCACAGATGAAATCCTGCATGCCTTTGGACTGTTTTATTTAAATGAACAGACTCCTCGTGTAACTTTTTTAAACTCTGGTTAACAGGAGTATTTCAGACACTGCTTGGACCATATGAAGTACTATCCACGCTATTACAGTATCCTAGAAATCACCAGTTTAAGTGGGGGAAAGTTTGTGTCAGACATTTCCCTCATGTTTGAGAAACAGCTGCTTGCAATGGTAAGGTTCCTGCAGAAATGTAATCAGTTATACACCAGTGTTTGATGCATATGATTAATGAGTTCTGTGCCTTCCCTTTGAAGGGCACCATCGCGATGGTTGAAAAACGAGTGCTCTCAGAACACACACAGCTCTCTGATGATTATGACTCGGTGTCATCGGTGATCCCTCCACTCAAAAAGGTCTCCTATATGCACACAGTAAGTGGTGTGGCTTTAAACTTTGTTTCCTGTTTAAGTCAAAATGGCAACAGGTAATACAACATTAGTCCAAATAAATATTGTGACCAACCTTAGCTTTTAAAACGGAACCAATTCTCATAGGTACACTTTCATGCAGTTTTTGAATGTACCCTTGTGAACCTGGCACAGTTCTTCGGAAGACTTCTGACTGTCTCACCTGCTTCTGTCTCTTCATGTAATCCCGGACTGACTCGATGATATGGAAATCGGGGCTCTGTGAGTCAGTGCGTATCATTAAATGATTTAAGGAATCTCGAGGAATTTCAGTGCATAAAGGGCAATGGCGCCAGCCTAAGCTGAAGAGGCATAATATCTGATCCCTCAGATGGCACTGCATCAAGAACTGTCATTCATCAGGAGCTGATAGAACCACATGGGCAAGGGATTACTTTGGCAAACCTTTGTCAAGCATCACAATACGGACTTACATTCACAAATGCCACTTAAAACTTTACGCTGCAAAAAAGAAGCCTTATGTAAGAAGCCATGCCCAGAAGCAGCATTATTTGGGCTCGGAGGCATCTGGGTTGCAGTGCTAATTTTGAGAATGAAAACTATGATGAAAAATATTAATTGGCAATCTATTTTTCACAGTGCAAAGAAGATAACTATAAATAAAAAATAACATTTGAAACCAAGAACTATGACTAAATGTCTTATACTTTTCGTGAATGAATAAAAAGTAAAAGATAATGTGAAAGACCTATAATTGGAACCATCCGCCCACCTCTCCCCCAACACACACACACACTTTGAGGCACACATTGGACTGGGTTTATGTGGATGGATATGACTCTTCCTTTTCTTGGAAGAAATAAAAAAAGAGATTTATGGGATAACTTCAGCTGTGTTACCATGGAAAACAAATCTAAGTGCAAAACGTGACATAAAATGAACCGGAAAACAGCACAACCCTCAATAGACATTTAGTCATTAGCTTACGTGTTTAGGTCACACTAGACACTTGAGCTCGCAGTTCATAACCGTGATGTCATTTGCCTCAGGCCTTAATCACTGAGACAGTAGCTCCTACAGCCCTCATAGTATTTCAAATGCTGCTGAATTAGTCATTTAACTAAACAAAAGGACAAGAACATTAACAGTGTGAGGCCACTTTAAGCACAAGTTAATGAAACCTTATTGT
This sequence comes from Ancistrus triradiatus, assembly GCA_025084515.1. Taxonomy (NCBI): domain Eukaryota; kingdom Metazoa; phylum Chordata; class Actinopteri; order Siluriformes; family Loricariidae; genus Ancistrus; species Ancistrus triradiatus. Next base: position 111,676 of record JAJAGP010002456.1, on the reverse strand, counting down.
ATGTACACACTGCACTGTTTAATTAGACATATTGCCATCTCAGTAAAATGTTCAGAATGTTGATATTACATAAATGCGAAATGTATTTGAAGAAAAAAGTGGCCATGTTGCTTCCATAATTTTGGATGTTAACATGTCAAGTATAGCAGAGCTTTTAACATTTACAGCATTTAGCAGATGCCCTTATCCAGAGCGACTTACAATTGACACAGTGTTACAATCCAAGCAATTGTGGGTTAAGGGTCTTGCTCAAGGACCCAACAGTGGCAGATTTGGCTGAGGTGGGATTTGAACCCTGGACCTTCTGGTTCATAGTCCAGTACCTTAACCACTAGGCTACCACAATCCCAAGCTATTGTTTATGAAAGTTAGTAATAAATTAAACCTTTAAACCTTTAAAAATGCATGACTAAAATTAGGCTAAATATTTTTTTAATTGCTTTAACTAGACTAAAATGTTTTTAGTTTTGGTTGAGTAAAACTAACAACAATTAAATTACTAAAATGTGACTAAAACTAATATACATTTCAGTCAAAACCCTTAGGCCTAAGCCTAAATCAAAATCAGCTGCCTACACTAACACTGCTGGGATGGACAAATTACACAAAGGCGATGTGTATTCCAGATCATTTTTTGAAGTAAGGGACGCAGTGTGCTCTAGTCCAAAGATGAAAAGGACTGTCCAGGCTGTTCTCAGCAAGTCCAAAAGCCGGGGTTTGTCAGTGTTATGGATTGTGTTAGCACATGTACTGTCCACTTTTGTGATGGCAGCATTAATGATGAAAAGTACATTGATGTTTTAGAGCAACATAAGCTGCCTTCAAAACGACATCTTTTCCGGGTGTGTCCATGCATTTTTAACATGACCGTGCAAAACAACATGGTGCACACATTACAAAAGCATGAGTGCGGAAGAGGATGGTACAGGTACTGGGCTGTTCTGCATGCAGTCCTGACCGGTCCTCAATAGAGAATGGTTTTGAAACACAAACTGCGACAACGCCAACCCAGTATTGTTGCAAACCTTAAGGCGTGTTTGCAGGAATAATGGGGCAAAATAACACCTGAAACACTTCATTGCTTGGTATCCTCGGTGCCAAAACGTCTTAAGTGTTGTGACAAGGAATGCAGCATTCCACAATGGTAAAGGCTTTACCATCCCAACTTTTTTTGGCATGTGTTGCAGGCCTGAAATGTAGAAATGGATTTATATTAACAAATGCAATGCAGATGCCCAGACAAAACATGAAATATATTGAGTTCATACTGCCTGCAATTAAACAAAAGTAAAAAGTAAATGTCCCTAATGTTTCTGATTTGAGGTTGTAATTATAAGACTAAGGCAGCTTCAGCCCTCAGTCCCCTTGTCAGACATAACAAGGGGTTTCATGCCTGATTTCTAACACGATTGATATATTGGCTAAATACGTTTTACAACTACGATAATATGACACAAAAATGATAGCGTGTCAGTTGAGACTTGGCATGAAGTCAGCAGACAGTTCCATGGAACAACCCACTAGGGGGTGCAGATAAAACAGTTTTAGGTGAAACTGTTCCCATGACCAAGTACAGCATATCATAAGCGATGCGACCATCCTGTTTTGTTTTGTTTTCCCCCTTTGCAGCCTATCAGCAGTGACACAAATGCAGAGAAGCTCAGTGCCACCTATGAGCCACATGTTTGTCTAGCAAAGGAAGCCTTTATCCAGCTCCTGAATAGCAGTGGGACCTTTACTGAAACATGGGAGCTGCCAGTTTATGTGAAAGCAAACCCTCCAAATGGTGAGTCATTCCACGTCATCATGCCATGGTCCAGAATCAGTTTCTCAAAATCTAAAATGACTTTAAGAAAGATGTATATGATGTATATAAGATCTTAAAGCCTGACTCATCACATAAGCTGTAAATTACCAGCACAAAGCTCTCAGCGGATGGCTCACATGGACATGTTTGGACAAACTGGTTGCTGCATGGCTCTGTGGTGGTTGATGTCTGACAGTATGCTTGTTTTTTTACATCAGGACCCTTTGATCAGCTGCATTGTTGTAAATACATGGTCAATACGTAAATATGTGCCTGAATGTTTCCACATGCCTTCATTTCAAACCATGTTATTCCCAAATAATCTAAAGGCAGCATAATTATTTTACAGGTAGCACTCACAGTAAAACAGTGTACATCGACCCTCCGTTGCTGAAGACGGAAATGACATGTCGAGAGAGAAATCGGCTCTTTCACGAGGAAAGCATAAAACTGGCTTATAAGAAGACTGGCTCAAATCCTGTGTTTTTCCTCTCTTCAGAGTACTACACCAATGGAACACACTTTGCCACTATGGTAGGTGCTTGTTGCAGTGGGTCGAATTTGAATAACGTCCATCCATGTTTCTCATAATTGTTATAACAGTTGCTGTAGAAAGGCATTTATCATGCCCATGCTGGGCTTTATGTAAGCGAGAGACGAGCAAAAAAAAAGCTTTTCTTTCATTTGTGTTTTATGATGTTTTCTCGTAGGAAAAGAGTTCTAGAGCAGTTGTTTCATTTGACAGCAATGACATCGATTTTGAAGTGGATGTAACCGACTTGGAGTTATTTGGGGAATCATGTCAGCCTAGGAAGAAATTAAAGGACAACAGTGAAAGTCAAACATCCTCTAAAAGTAAGGTAATAGCATCATCGAAAGTTAAAGTAGGATTTGAGAAGGACACAAGCTTTCACACTCCGACTGAAGGAGCTTCCACACCTAAAGAGAATTCTTTAGCTTCCTCCACACCACCTAAGCAGGAAGTGCCAGAAGGGGCTGTCAAGACTGATGTAGAGGACAGCCCTGTGGACGAGTGTACCGAGTCTACTTTGAATTCTACAACTGAAGAGGAACCTTTAAGTCACACTTCAGTTGTAGAGGAAACCTCTATCATAGAACATCCACCAGCCAATCAACTTAGACCTTCCTCCGCAAGCAGTTCAGTTCACACTGAAGATTCTGATGAGGAACGCCTCATTATTGATGTCCCACACTCCCCTTTGGAAAGCAGCACCAAAAAGGAGAGCCCGCTGAAAACACAAGCCCAAGAAAACCTCACTGAGCACAACACATCAGCTGTAAGTGAACCAACCACCGATACAAATGCAATCACTAGTCCTATCGGTGTTACGAAAGGTGCTAAGAAAGGAGCAAAAAGAACCAGGACGTCAGTGGACGGTGACCAACTAGGGCATATTTTGCGAATGCAGAACGCCATGCTGAAATCCACGACAGGTAAATGCCCGGAGCCTCTAAAAGCACAGACTCCAGACTCTAACCCTCCAGAGCCAAAGAGCACTCACCACACTCTGTCTCTGGTCAAGCCAAGTGTGACAGCCTACCTGGAGTCGAGAGAAGGTATGCACAGTGAGGCTGTAACTCCTGCCAGCTCTCAGCCTGCAGCACAAAGGAAACGTAAGTACTAATATAAAGAATGGCATTTTTGTGAGAATAGAGAATTGAAGGCTGTATACCTAATAAGCTGGAGTTCTATGGCGCCGTTGCTCTTCAAGTTAGCAGAAATCTTGGTTTAAATTGATATGTGAAGGCGGTCATCTCACAGGGTAGTTTTAAGCAATAGAACACGTTATCGTGAATAACATGGGCTGTGATTGGTTGCAGGCACGAGTCGAAGGTGAGTGCCATAGGTAATCACAGCCGCGATACTATTCACGATAACACAGAACCTCGAGTGCTCTTTTGCTTTTATACAGCAGTTTTTTACAACAATACGTTCTGAATTTCATACTGAATATGCTTTAATGCTGACAGTACCTTCTGCCAACAAGTAGGTCCACAAGAAATGATAACAATTCCCTATCCTGATTTAATACAGTGTGCTACAAAAGGCATAAGGTTTATATAACACTATCAAGTAACATTAGTTTGCAATACAAAGTGCAGATAAGGAAAGATGAAAGCAAAAAATGACTAAAACTAAACATAAAATGAATTAAGAATTAAACAATAGATTTAGTTTAATTATCAGGGCTGTTCCATTATTTGTAAATGTCATATTTGTGTACATAAAGCTTGTGGTTACTTGGCAACATGTCAGCAGAGTACCGGTAATACTGTTTTGGTGTGAAAAAGCTGTGCTGTTATCACAAATATTGCAGTGAGAATTCTTCTCTACAATCAGATTGTAAGAGCGGAACTGACTGTTGTATATGAAATGATAACAGAAATTAAAGTGACTAGAATCTTTTAATACTATTGTTGTTGATCCTCCTGCTCCACTCCTGCATTACTTCAACTAAAATGTGGTGGGGAAATTCCAAGTCATTGAAGAAGATCTGTGTGATTCACACCTATGATGTCATGAAGTTTGCCAAGGTCATGTGACATCGAAGTCTGGAGGTGTGGGTAGGAGTTTACAGCTTGACATGGAACCTTTTCTCACTGCACAGTACACTGGAACTTTGAATTGTGCTTTTGTTTTAGATCAGCCAACAGCTTAATACTAAAAAATAACAGACAACAAAAAAACGGAAAAAAACAAACAAATAATGAGTTTCATTACTTTTAGTTTTAATACCTTACTGTGAAGTTTGACCGTCTGTGCACTCTGAAGAGCTGAATTGTGTGGTGGCTTCGGGCCGGGTTGCTGAGAAGGAGCTGTGGATGTGTGGAGGACTACAGGACTATGAAGCTCCTCAGGAGCCATGTGCTCTATAAACTCTACACCTAATAGATGTCTGCTGATGGTGCGCAGCACGTACCATTGCTCACCTAAGACATGACCAGCATTTTCCTCCGGTGGGGGAGTCTAAGCCTCTGTTGTTTGGAGCACCCTGAGCTCCATCATGGCCAGCTAAATAACATGCTACATTTGGGGCTAGGGGTTTATTTTGAGACTCCCGGAATCTTGATACATGGGGGCAAAAATGTAGTTAGTCCAGCCACTGATGTGAAGTTCTCCTACTTGAGGAGAGAGAGGTCGTAATGTTTTTCTCATACAATAAGGTACACTTCAGCTACGAGAGACAACATTATATAAAAAAAAAATCCGAAAATCACATGTAAGGATTTTTTAAATAATTAATTGTAAATCATGGTGGAAAATTTCCTGTAAGTCTCACCAGGTTTGCACACACATGTAGCTGGTATTTTTTGGGCCCATTCCTCCCTGCAGATCTCCTCTAGAGCATGAGTTTTGGGGCACACGGACTTCATTCCTCCACACATTTCTATGGGGCTGAAGGTCTGGAGACTGGGGGCTAAGTCCACTCCCAGACTTGAAATGCTTTTTACGGAGCCACTCCTTTGTTGCCCGAGTATTGTGTTTGGATCATTGGTCATGCTGTCATACCCAGCCACGTTCCATCTTCAATGCTCTGACTATGGTAGGAAAGGTTTTGGCTTAAAGCGTCACATACATGGCCCCGTTCATTCTTCCCTTAACACCCTTAATTCGTCCTGTCCCCTTTGATAAAACAGCCCTAAAGCCATGATGTTTCCACCCCCCATGCTTCACAGTAGGTATGGTGGTTCTTGGGTTTTTCAAACTCAGACTTTCTTCTTCCTCCAAACACGATGATTAAGTTTTTACCAAAAAGTTTTCTATTGGTTTTATCTGACCACATGATATTCTCCCCATCCCTTCTGGATCCCTCCATATGCGTCTCTGGCAAACTTCAGACGGGCCTGGACATGTAACTGGCTTAAGCGGGGGACAACCCTGTGCACTGGCAAGATCTGAACCTCTCGGCGTAGTGTTTACTTATGGTAGCCTTTGGTTACTACTACTTTTTTGGTCCCAGCCTCTTGTAGGTCCACTCATCAGGTCCCCCTGTAGTTCTGGGATTTTTGCTCACCGTTCTCATGATCATTTTGAGACCCCACGGGATGAAGATCTTGCGTGAAGTCCAAATCGAGGGAGATTATCAATGGTCTTATATGTCTTACATTTTCTTACAATTGCTCCCACAGTTGATTTATTCACACCAACCTGCTTGCCTATTGTAGATTCACTCTTCCCAGCCTGGTGCAGGTCTACAATTTTCTTCCTGGTGTCCTTCGACAGCTTTGGTCTTGGCCATGGTTGAGTTTGGAGTCTGACTGTTTGAGGCTGTGGACAGGTGTCTTTTATACAGATAATGAGGTCAAACAGGTGCCATTAATACAGGTAACGAGTGGAGGACAGAAGAGCTTCTTAAAGAAGTTACAGGTCTGTGCGAGCCAGACATCTTGCTTGTCTGTGAGTGACCAAATACTTATTTTCCACCATAATTTACAATTAAATTCTTTAAAAATCCTACAATGTGATTTCCTGGAGTTTCTCATTTTGTCTCTCATAGTTGAAGTGTACCTATGATGAAAATTACAGACCTCTCTCATCTGTATATTGACAAGACTGTTGTAGAGACTCCAGGAAATATTGGCAAAGCAAAAATCATGAACATATTTAAATGTTTGATATAAAACTCAAATTAACACATCTGGGTGTTCAAAATCCTCCAAAATATCGTCTGACTCTTCTTTTTGTAAAAACTGTCTGCAATTTTACCCAAAAGACTTTTCGACATTTCAGCTTCTGTCATAAAGCTACTATTTATATTTGTTGTGCCCGGGGTGTATGTCTTTTTTTAATTATTTACAGAGGGAGGCATGTTTACCTGTGTATGTTACCTCCTCCTGTCCTGGAGGCTGACGATTAGTTCTCTTCAGCTAGTCCCACACTGAACAAGATCTCTTGTTCCATGTCATGTCTTCTCATCTGCTTTCAGTTTCTCATTTTAGCTTTGTTTTGGTGGTAAAAGGTTTACATTGAAAGTATTAACGGTTGTAACAATATACATATAACCTGCAGCTTAGCTGTAAAGGAAATTGTTTATAGGGTTGTTAGATGTCAGCCATTCTCGTGATACCTGAAGGCCCTTACTTTAATTGACAGCTACCTTTGCTGAGTAATGTCCAGGCTTTTTTTTACCTGCTCCCTTTCACACATGAATGACCGATGTCTTACAGTTTGACTTCGAACAGTTGTCCCACATGCAGTAGTCTGTGAGGAATTTTTAAATTCCAAACATCTGATTTTGTTTCCCGTGGTTTCTATGTACTTAATGACCTTAGTTTACGAAATATTCGCTCATCAATATTGCACATTTCAAGACCACTTCAGTCAAAACACATAAATAAACTCAGCATTTTTTACTTCCAGTATTATTACTTTCAGTTCACATCTAATTCTCCTTTTCAGGGTTATTTTAAATAAGGAAGTAGGGGATGTGCTTTGTCAGAGTATGTCTTTGATTTGTTCCAGTACAGTAATGTGTACAATTTACATTTTCTACCCATAAAGAAATTTGACATGGCTGGTAGTGGTTCTAATAATTTGGGTGGTTATTGGCTGGTACTTTCTTCAGACATACAGTTGTCTTTAAAAGCTTACTTTCCGTTGTCTCTGCTCTTCACTTGTATTTTGTTATAACTTACTCAGTAGGCAGCATATCTGACTGTAATGTATTGCTTTTGTTCCCCTTGAGCGATTCAGTAATTACCTCTCAAGTTACACAGGTTTTTGACAGTTTACTCACCAGTATTTACGCATTAACCATTAAACATCTGGGTACAAAATGCGTGGCTTAAAGTGACCTGCGTTAAACCAGAGTTAGTTCTCTAAAACCTATAAGCCTGGTAACAGGCACCTTACATGCAGAAGATTAGAACTGCATTGCATCAGAGCGTTGACAATTCTGGTTTGGGTCAGATTGGTTTTTTGAAAACCTGAGGTACATCTAAAATTGCATCATTGCGTATATTCTCCACTCCCCGTTTTACATGTATGCTATTACTTTCATTGTCCAGTTTTTAGGTAATATCATAATTGGCCTCTTACACACTGTAGTGTTTCATCACTAGTTTACCGGTACACATTTTGTTAACTGGAATTACCTGATGTATGAATCACTGCAGCTTGTATTACATCATAGCATAGCGATTTTAAATTGATTTCCTCTTCATTTTCAAATCCTCTTAATCCGGTTCATGGTCGCAAGGACCAGGGCATAACCACAAGCACAGGGTGCAAGGTGGTACCCAACGTAGAGAAGTTTTCTAGAGGGGCCACACACTGAACGTTTTAGGGACAGCCAATTGATCTGACACATGTATTTGAATGTGAAACGTAATCTGGAGGAAATCCACACAGACAGCGACGTTCTTTTTGGGTGCATAATTTCTGTCCCTCGAGGGCAAAATAATCCGGATTGACTGAATGATGTGGCTGCTCTAGCACTTTTAATTGTACCATTTTAATTAAGGATGAAATTTTTCTTCAGGTATCATTGAGTATTGGAACTCTCTGTACTGTCCTGGCTGTGTCTTTGCACCCCCGGTCAGGCTTCACTTCTAGCACATCATTACTCTATATTAGCTTATAGGTTTGTTCTCACCATGACTTGATCGATCTTCCTAATAATTATTTTAAATTTCGTTAGAAAAACAGTAGTGTATTGTATTTTTCTAATGTTTTTGTTTGCTAACTGTGCTATATCTGTTGGTGCAGGCAGTCTTTTCCTGGTATGTTTTGCCAAAGCTTGAGTATCGCTTTTGTGGGGTTGTTTACGGAGTCGAGAGTCCTGAGCCACACTGAGGCGGGCCCAACTGTGGGCTGAGCCCGCTCCACTCCAGCACGGTTTCTTTCATAGGTAGGACATCTGCCCTGGCACATTCAAGCTTTCCTGTCTTCTTTCTTCCCTGGGTCTATCATCAGAGGTAAATACAAATGATAGCCTTTGTGGTAATGAACGGTATGCCTTGTACTAATCACTTCAACTGATGACAGCCTTGACAGCTTTAGCACGATAAGCAGTGCCTGCCATTTTTATTAACCACACACACGTACGTCAGCGGCCACTTATGTTCACGTGATTATCAGTAAAAGATGGCTATACTGGCGAGTTTTACTGACATAAGTAAATATATTGCATATGCTTGATCAGGCATTTCTGTATATCGCAAATCCAGTAGTTCCGGAGTGACTAAGAGTCGGTTTGAACAGCACTGCATTGGAACAGAATACTGGTAGAGGAAACATCTCCATCCCCTGCCCCCACAGTCTTCTCTAATGACTCACATGCTTCTCTCTTTTGGTCCCTCTATTGCCATAGCTACCATCAAAAAATTGTTGTTTAAGAACTGCATAACAAGTAAATGGGGGAAAAAGCTCACTTCACCACACCACAGTCTTGGTGTTTTAGTTGTTTTAGTCTTAGGCAATTCTATTAAGTCAGTTTCAGTAATAGTTTGATAGAAGTCTTAAAGGTAACTGTTAACATTTAATTTAAAGTCTGGCTTCTGTAGGTCAAAATACAATTTTAAAGTTTAATAATGAGCAAATGTGTTTTAATGTTTTTGATCTGTTTTAATAGTATTCACTACAAGAAGGCAAGAGTCCTGAAAACTAAGCAGTGCTGAAGAATACAAGGAGGCACATTCTTCCCTCTCAACCACACATTCAGCTCAGATTAGTTAAGGAATCTAGTTGTTTTTAGGGTGAAAAATCTAGTTGCCCTGTAGAAATGACTTCCCATAGGCTTGTTTTCACACCAGCCTGCTCATGAAAGGTTGGACATGCTTTTAGGTTCTCAGTGGCCTGACATTTGGAATCTAGTTGCTTGTGCCATGGCCAACAGTGTGGCCCAGCCATGAAAGGTAGGTCATGGAAGACGTTCTCCTGCAGAGAAATTTTTGGGCAGTTTTTTAAAACAGAATGATTCTTAGGGAGACGGTTTTTCTCCTCAGGACATAATTGAGTTTGTTAAATATCACCAAAAAATATGGACAGTTTGCGCTGCGTTTCGTCGTTCACATGTAACATACCCAATACCTACCGTATTTTTCGGCCTAAGCGCACCGATTAATAAGAACCGCAATATCATTATCGACTGGCCTAACGGGTATAATTTTCATACATAAGCGCACCGTTTTTTAAGGCACATGAATGAAACTAAACACTTAATGTTCCCTCGGAAACTCAGTTTGGTCTTTACCTGGGCGCAGGGCGTCTTCTTGCTTCCCCACTTCCGTACATTGATTCGTTAATGTTTAATTCTCTCGCAGCTGCTCTATGTCCATGTTTACTGCGTGAACTGATAGCCTGAGTTTGAAATCCTCTCGAAAATAAATGACTGAAAATGAATGCAGTACCCTAATGCTGAACACATACCGTATTACTCGCGATGCTGCGCACTAACGGTTTCCGAATCTTCGTAATTACCAAGACCGTGCTACAACATTTGACATATTTAATGAGGGCCGTGGTACCACTACAATCGTCTATGTCAGAAGCCAACCAGAATAATTCTAACATTAGACGCACCGCATTTTAAGGGTGCAACTGTCGATTTTTTGAGAAAGTTAACGGTTTTAAGTGCGCCTTAAGTCGAAAAATACGGTATATACACGTGTATTGTTGTTTATGCTTATGTTTAAATGGGTAATTAACTTGCTTTACCCCACATCTACTTTTCTACATACGGTTTAGCTGTGGTATCACAGCGTTTGTAAAGACGGCACTAACAAGCGCAGCCTCGGTGCAAAGATGTCTGTACTGTTTTTGTTGTGTAAGTGTGCGCAGACTGAATGCTGGAAACATTCTGGGGTTCTCCCTATAAGCAAAACCGAGATGAGATGATTAATGAGCAGGTATTACCACTCAGGTGAATTACTGTGTTGGAATCTCACGCGCAGTGTGAGGACCCTGCAAAAATTTCAGGACAGTTGCATATTAGCTTCAATGTGTGGCTGAAAGCCGACCCACCGCAGGGGAGAAACAAGCGACGTAAGAAGAACTGAATCTTTTCAACAGTTAAATGTGCTCACGGCCTTATGCATGTTTCTCAGTTGCCTTTTCTCTTCTGAAATACCTGCTCACAGGTATGTGAATAAATACAGCAGGAAATATGGTGCATTGTCACATAAAAGACAGTTTATCATTCCATAAGTGTGTGTATGAGAGAGAGAGAGAGAGAGAGAGAGAGAATGCAGGGTAAGGAGGGGCTGAGCAAATCAATCCATTGCATGCAGCTTTACTGGGAAATGATTTTACCCATCTTTTTTAAAATAGAAAATTTGTATGTGGGGTTCAATGTTATAAATAAACCAGTGTATGGGAAACACTGTAGCATCTCGGCCACTTGGTCAATACCGGTACAATACAGTATGAAATACAGCATTAAATGTCAGGTTTGCACAATGTCCAGATCACACAACGTGCTGTTTCACTGAACTTATTGTAGATGCATACCTTTAATATTGTTCCCTGAAGACATTGTGCTCCCTATTTATTTATTGGAGGTTTTTATGTTGGAGTACGCTATAAAAATAACTTGACGTTATTTGCTGTCCATGTTAATGTTGTTGTTCGTTTGTTAGTTAAATGTTTGTAAGACAAAATGAGACAATTTGTGTAAGTATCTCCAGAGTATTTTTGCTGCTGATTTCATGTTCTAGAAATTTGAAATTGGCAGGCCATGACTTGCTGTGAATCAATGAGGATAATGAGCAGTGGCTCATTATCATTTAAGGGAACAGGCACTAAAACAGGTTCTGTAAAGGACAGTTTTGAGAGGCTATGATGGGTGCTGTGGTACTTGTGGTGTTTTGACATGTCACAGAAATTTCAGCAAGACCTCAGGGAACTGTATTAGCTTTTGAGGAGGGGGTATAATATGCCACCTTTTAAGATTCTCAGAACAGTCTCTTTTAACTGTCTCACATTCTCAGTTGAGGTCCAAAGGTGAGTGGGCCTTTTCTGGTACTGTCCCAAAGCTTCCTCTCTCTTATCAAGTCATCCCTGTAATTTTTTTAAGACCTAATTATTGTCCTAGTCTTTTGAGCCTTTGTTTGGTCCTAAACATTTGTTTAGGTCTTGTGTTCTTTATTTTGCTCTGATCACTGCAGTTTATCATTTAAACTGATCTGGTCTGACATCATGCCTAGGGTCATGCCTTGTGCTCTGTGCTGCCGGTTAGCCCTTGACTCCCAACGATCCTGAATTGGTTTAAGTGGGTATGAGAAATGAGTGAATGAATGAAACAGTGGTAGGACTTGAAGTAGTAGGAATTATCTTGCCGATTGATGCGTTACTGGGTGCAATTGGGTGAGAAACCCTTGCCAAATTGACTGAAGACTTATATCATAGGATATTTCTTAAGGACAAGATCTGCTTGGTCCCAATTAAACATGGGTTACTGGTAATCCCTAGTCTGGAGAACTGGTGGATTCCCTCTTACATGGTTACTGCAGATGTTTGTGCTGGTGAGTGCATTCGCTTACATTATAAGTCATTGCTCATTGCCAGTTGCCTCTACAGTGAGTTTTTCATTCATTCAACATGAAGTTTCTCACAGTCTGAGCTCATCGAGCATGTGGAGACATCTGTTCTTTCAGGCTCTGGCGTTCAGCCTCATGTAGCATTATGCAACAGTAGCTGTGCAGTAACATGTCACTATCTGACTAGCCCATGTCATGACATCATCTGCCTTCAACATGTTCTAATCACTATGCTGGCAGGAGTTTCATAACAGCAGTACTGAATAAAAGCAACTGCTCCTTTAAATACCAATTATATTTTGTATATTGTAGTGCAGCTGTTAAGGTACTGGAATTTGAACCAGGTTTCAAGTGCCACTGTTGAGCACTCAGTTAAGACCTTTAATTCACAATTGTAAGATTGTATCAACTGTAAGTCACTCTGGAGAAAGGCGTCTGCGAAATAACTAAATGTAAATGTATTTCTGTGTATAGGTCGGATCGATGCGCACACGTCAAAGATAGTGCAATTGCAAGAACTCCACAGTGACTGGATCCAGGACACCATCTGTGATTTTAAGTATGCAGACCCCAGCTCAATGCCCGTTCTCCTATACTCTTTTCATTTAAGTTATTTTCAGTAGGCAAATTGACAACTAAAAGATGTTATTCCAGTTTTACAAATATATGTTAGATGTTTTGTTTAGTTGAATCTGTTCTTTTCTATTGCAGGCCAGCAAGGTGCTTGAACACACTACATCATATATTGAAAAAAGTCATGAGGTAAAATCAACATTTGCACTGGGATCTCATTACTGATCTGAATGTAAAGTCAGTGACTGGATTATTTCCTACTACATATAACTGTCCAAGAAAGTTGTGTCCATTTAACCGGTTATTATTAATAGAAAGTATGGTACATCAGTTACATGTGGTTATATATGGTGATTTATCCTGTTCTTCATTATAAAGGGCCAGTCACATTCTTGGATAAAGTACTAGAGTTTTATTTTTCTGCTCTATTTGTGACAGTGGTTCATTTGATACAGATGAAAGTTTTCATACTACAGACAATCTTTAGTTCACAAAAACTGCAGGCCAAACTTATGTCACCTAGACATTATATAGATAATATGGAAGTTAAATGGATTATTTGCAGCTTGGGACTTTGCTCAAGGCCCTAAAGTGGTAGCCTGATTGAGCCAGGAATTAAAAACTCCAACTCCTTTCAGGCCTTTATGTCTTAACTTTTACTGACCATGATGAAATTCTACTTCATTGAAGTACGGGTATGTGCCATTTAATGACCACTGTACGGTCTTTGAAACAGGACGTTGACCGTTACCATAATCTTTTTATGTATTGTAAATGTAATGATAAAGGGTATTTTCACAAGACAACTGTGTGTAAATCATACTGAAATGCATCAGAGATATCGCTGACAACACGAGCGATTGATGAGTGATTGAAACGGCTGATACAGTGGTGCTTGAAAGTTTGTGAACTCTTTAGAATTTTCTATATTCTGCATAAATATGACCTAAAACATCATCAGATTTTTCCACAAAGTCCTAAAAGTAGATAAAGAGAACCCTGTTAAACAAGTAACAACAAAAATATTATACTTGGTTATTTATTTCTTGAGGAAAATGCCTATTGTTACCGTCCCCAGGAGTGGTCAACCAACAAAGATCACTCTGAGCAAGGTGTATAATAGTTGGCGAGGTCACAAAGGACTCCAGGGTAACTTCTAAGCAACTGAAGACCTCTCACATTGGCTAATGTTAATGTTCATGAGTCCACCATCAGAAGAACACTGAACAACAATGGTGTGCATGGCAGGGTTGCAAGGAGAAAGCCACTGCTCTCCAAAAAGAACATACTGGAAGAATGTTTTGTGGACGGATGAGACCAAAATAGAAATTTTTGGTTTAAAAGAAAAGCGTTATGTTTGGAGAAAGGAAAACACTGCATTCCAGCATAAGAACCTTATCCCATCTGTGAAACATGGTGGTGGTAGTATCATGGTTTGGGCCTGTTTTGCTGCATCTGGGCAGGACGGCTTGCCATCATTGATGAAACAATTAATTCTGAATTATATCAGAGAATTCTAAAGGAAAATGTCAGGAATGTCTATGAACTGAATCTCAAGAGGAAGGGGGGTCATGCAGCAAGACAAACGACCCTAAGCACACAGTTGTTCTACCAAAGAAAGAATGGTTAAAGAAGAATAAAGTCATGTTTTGGAATGGCAAGTCAAAGTTCCTGACCTAACCAATGGAAAAATGTTATGGAAGCGGACATGAATCGTGAGCAGTTAATGTGAGGAAACCACACCAACTCCCAGAGATGAAGCTGTTCTGTACGGAGGAATGGGCTCTAAAATTCCTCCAAGCCGGTGTGCAGGACTGATCAACAGTTACAGGAAACGTTTAGTAGCAGTTATTGCTGCACAGGGGGGTCACACCAGATACTGAAAGCAAAGGTTCACATACTTTTGCCACTCACTAATATGTAATATTGGATCTTTTTTCTCAATAAATAAATGACTAAGTATTATATATTTGTCTCATTTGTTTACCTGGGTTTTCTTTATCTACCTTTAGGATTATTTTTCTAAGTTGCTAGAGCTTGCAGGGTTTGCTTATAGCCTGTCTATCTGGTTTCTGTTTTGCCTTTGTTAACAGTGGCTGTCTAATCATTTGCCCTAGTTATATAGTCTGATTATAGAAATTGTGTTAATGAAACTCAGCAAAACGACCCATACCAGTTTTGAGTCTTCTTTAATGTTACCCCTACTTATTTAGTTGTGATCTGTTTGGAGTATAGTTTTTAATTGTACTTTCATTTCAGCTTCATACTGATTTAACATTCAAGTAAGATAATTGCTATAACAACAAGGACTGTTTTTTTCCCAAAGATATAGGTTTGATTTTTAGTATTCTATAATATATGTTCTGCTGTCTGATGTATTTTGCCAGTACTTCTATTTGAGATTGCCCCACTGTCTGTTGAGTGTACTCTGTAGATAGTGTTAAGGAATGTTAAATATGTTCTTACACAGCAAGACTGAATCCAAACTGGCTTTCTGCTCAAGGCAATGTTTCACAATCTACTGTTACTGCCATTTCTTTCCCCCAGTTTGTCTCAAAGTTATTTTATAAGCCATCACCCAATAAGTATTTTCCACTTAATGAACCAGCGAATATTATCCAATTGGAGCTTAGATTTTTGTATTATGTATAACTAACTCTGTCTGTGTGGTGCATGTTTTTTAGCTTACAGGAGGGAAGATACCTGCTGAGCCACAAATCTGGAGAAGCCTTTCTTAGCATACTTAAAACCACTGATGGAAAGAAGTCCAGCCGTAGTGTTTATGACCTTCAGGAAGTACACTGTGATCTTCCCATGGTCCCAGTAACAGCCAGTGTGCCCTTCGTGCCTGTGGATCCTTACCATATCATGCCATTCCACCAGAAACACCGCAGACCACCATGCACTTTTCCCCCACGTCCACCCTCACAGCCCAAGGTATGACAGCAACACAGCTCCTTTTTTTAAATTCTCTAATTAGTTTGTTAGAATATGATACATATGTATGAGATGCATCATTGAGAGCGTATACATACACTTAATAATCCGATCATAATTAGATTTCTGCAATTATTAGATTATTTAAGTGGCCATGTAAACTGCATACACTGATTTCCCAGACTGGATTAAGATCTGGAAATCGGAGTATTAAATTTTAACTCAGTAATCGGATTTCTCAGAGCACGTATACAAATAGTCGGTTTTCACCCAGGTTTTTTCAGTCTGCGCATGTGTGCAAGCATCACCGTACATGGTTGCCTGGTCCGCTTATTATAAGACTTCTGGCTTTTTTTGGACTTTTTTTCCACTGATCCATGGCTTATTTTTATTGTGGGATCTGGCAATCCTGACGTTAAACGCAGCTCAAAATTAATCGCAGTGAAACTGCTACTGAACACTTGTAGAGACGATGAAATGTAGTATATGCTCAAGAAAATGAAGAATTCCATGATTTAGTTAATAAAGTTTGACATTTATGTCACATCCTTCTGTGAGAATGTTGGCTGGTTGCAAAGTAGGAATCCAGATATTGCCAGAGTCATGTAAACCCAGAGCTTTCACATTATCTGATTAGTCAAGGGCATGTAAAGTCATTGATTGGTTTACTGACTAAATCCGATTTTCTGCAGTTATTGTGGTCAGATTTATGAAGTCTTCTGATTTTTCAATTGGTAATGTATACAGCAAACTCTGATCTAGAGATCAGATTAAGCAATCTGATAAAGAGGGCTGGATTTATCTCAGTACTTAGATTTAGTATGTATACCAGTTGCCTGATTTCAGTCTGCATGCAAGCCTAACCAACATGATTGTCAGGTCCGCTTATTCTAAAGACTTTGCTTTATTGGGATTTTTTTTTTCCATTGACTATGGTGGGATCTGGTAACGCTGGCATTATATGTGCCACGGAATTTAAGGCAACGAAACGGTTATTGAACACTTTGTGGAGACTGAAACAGAGTATATACTCGAGAAAATGAATGTTTAAAGTTTACGTCACATGTCTGTAACATTATTGGCTGGTTGCAAAGTAGAAATCTGTTTATTGCTCAAGTCATGTAAACCTGTAGGTTTTCCACTATATTATTACTCAATTGCTGGTATACTCATTGATCAGATTACTGGGGAAAAAATGTGGTTTTCTGCAGTTATTGGATTCTCAAGTGCATGTAATCGCACTCAGTGACATGCTTTAACCATTGTACTTTTCATGGGAATCCCAGGTGAATAATGTGAGCTGTGGCCATTGTGTCTATGAAGAGTGCCGATGCCCATTTCAGTTCTCTTATCAGTTTTGCTGCAGGGTCTTTCATCATATTGACCTGCTATGTAAACACGAAGAAACCCTCTGAAGCCCAACTCGGTTAGCTCTTGTTCTTGGTGGCACTTGAGTACATTTTGAATGAACTTAAATAAAGGTACAGTTAACATCTGCTACTGCCAGAGGGAGGGACATTTGAAACCGTAACAGTTTCTGAATAATTGTTAAGGCAGTCAGTTCCTGAGGAATTTGGAGCATTCCTGCACTACTTTTTACAAAGCACCTAGGGTGTGGGTGTGTGTTGCTACAGGCCCTAAGAATAACACACTGTCTTCCTGCATTATACTGCACTGTTATTTCAGACACCTGGATAGAGCAGCCCCTAGAAACTGCACTGTTTCTTACATTGCATAAACCTCGTCAGATGTGAAAAGAATTTTCTGTTCACGCAGCAGGTCAAAGTTTATATTCAGATAAAGTACTCTATAAAGCAGAATGTGACCAACACCTAGCACAGTAATACACATACCTATTAGGACATTATGGATTTATGAGATTATTTTATAATCGTGTTTTATCCCTGCCATATAAATCATGGAGCCGGGGCATCGCCTTAAACTATGATAATCTTCAAGATACAAGTCCACCTAATTAATAATTAAGTCGTTAGCCCTGGTTACTGTCTTTGTCATGTTCACTCTTGTGATTGATAATATTGTTTGCCCCTGTGAGTGAGAATTTCCCACTCCCCCATGCTATCACAATCCATTTTTTGGTCTTGTATTCACTCACACTCTCATGCACCAGCAGCCAAAAGGTGGTAAAGGAGAAAATCCAGCTAAACCTGGACCTTCACAAGGGACTCAGCCCACAACCGGAACCCCCAGTCAGAAACAGAAGAGATGGAACAAAAAGCAAAAGAAAAAACCCAGTCCAACAACGTAACAGGAATATAGGATGAAGGTCCACCTGAAGAAGAATGTTCAGCATGAATGAAAAATCTATACCAGTGATGAGGAAGTTAAGCAACTGCTTAAGCAAACGGAAACTGAGACACATCTGAGTTGTAATCAACAGCGGATTTAATTTTAGTTATAAAAAGAATGTAACTTCTGTAAAGTGACTGCTATGGACTACATAATTTCCATCTGTGTTTAATATGCCATCAGTGTTTAGTATACTTTAATTTGAGTACGCAATGGTATTTATGCTTTCTAGAATTTATTAACCAACTTGGTTTATTCTTGTATTTCTTTTGCAAGTTTTTTTTTTGTATTGTCCTTTGTCATTTCCTTCTGTATTCAGATAAAGTTTTCTAAGTGTTATTTATTTTAAAGAATAAATTATGTATAACATTTTAGTCCATGTATGTTGTGTGTTTTGCACTGTGAAATATTCTTCTGCATTAAAAGACTTTATCATGCAGATTGATTTTCTAGATATTGCTGATTATTTAGCAGTAATGTATGATGAACCCTTTCTGGTGTTCTCACAGTCCCGGGATTATGGCAAGTTTGAAACATGCTCATTAAAAGACTATTCAAAGCTTTGTTTTCTGGGTGAGGCTGACATTAAAGGTAACAGAAGACATTTTAGTTTACTGTTTATAGCAGCGAGAGTAGTTTCTCAGGTCTGCTGTGAATAGTATCTGAATTAGTGATTGTTCTTCAAAAACCTATAGTTCTTCCACAGTACTTTTCTCATGTTTGCTGTGAAGCATTTAAACAAGTCTTAGGCCTTTTAAGTCCTTCTGGTAAGGCCTAAGGTCCTTCTGCACATGCACAGACGACTTGCATTGCACCAAGGGTGTGGATTCTGCAGGGAGGAGATTCTGTGTACTTTACAATTCAGAAGGAGGCAGGACTTCTGGACTAAAGGGAGGGACCAGAAGACCTGGCAGAGGTTTTGGTATTTAACCACCACACCCTTCTCACTTCTCATAGCTGGGACTCTTCTGTGCATCCTCAGCTCACTTTGGTAAGTCTGTACCCTAACTCTCAAACTTTTACCTTTACTAGAAAAACACACGGGTCCTGCACACTTAGATTCTGAGGGAGAGAACAATATTACAATGGCAGATGTGAGTGCTGACGTTTTCATGAATTTTAAAGCTACACTGCAGGTATTTGGAGTTCTAGAACAGAGCTGTCTTAGGAAAGTTGCCTGTGATTCTTCATGGGTTTAGACTTCCTGTTGCTGGATATTACAGGGTTTGAGCAGCAGAAGCATATATTGATTTAACAGAGGTCTGCTTCATTTTGTGAGCTATGCTTTCTCACCTTAGAGATCCGTCCTCACATCTCCCACTCCCCTATGGGGGGTGTCCTCATTTCTGGTTTCTGCTGAATGATATCTTAGTGTCTCAGCACACAGATCAAAAGCCTGCAGTGCTGTGCATTCTGAATCCCTGCCAGACGTTTGTTTTAAGGTTTTCTCTATGCAACTAGGGGTTATTAAATGCGGATTTTCGTACTGTGAACAATGCTCAGTGAAATCAGAAGGCTGGCCCGCCCGACAAAGTTTGCTTTGGAACATTTTCCACCAAATCAATCACAGCTGCAACTGCGCGTTGTGGAAATTCTGCTTTTTGTAAAGTTTGCAGTTTTTAGAAACTGAAATGATGCACATACAAGTATGTACTTGTCATTTTGTGCTGGGCTTAAAGACTGTGAGAAAAGGGAGTAGTTCTGTCTGTGCACTGATTCATACACTTTGCTTTCGTCAACTTGATTACATAACACATGACTCAGGAAGCATGAGTTTCTTAAAGGCCTCTATTCTCACTTCCCAGCTAGGCTTTCAGAAAAAGTGTGTTGCAGGCTAGAAATATTATTAACATTTATTCATTATTCTTGATCTTTATTTCAGGAAGTCTAAAATGTCGCTGGTGGCTGAATTCCTTGGTCAGCTTACTCTTAATTTGGGGGTGAGTTTCCTTAACATGAAAAATGATTTTCTTTCTCATATATGTTACAGACCTAGAATTGTCTTCTATACGTGTATAAAGACGCACCTTTCTAGTTTCTTTCAATCACATACAGGCAAATGAGCCCACCTTCCCCACTGTGGTTCCAGCAGCTGACTTTGATCCTGACAAGGATGCTGCCAGAATAGAGACCGCTATCAAAACTAAAGGCAAGTACAAAGTTCTTGAGGTCTTTCTACCTCTTAGAGATTAACTGAAAATTTGAAGCCAAGCCTTTTTAAAAGATCAAATGTTGGACCGAATCAACAGTATTCATGAGTCATCATCCTGTGTGGAAGATTTTTTTTTTTTAAACCCTGAATGGAAATTTTTGGGCGAGGCCTTTTATGACGGGTCATGCCTGCAATCATCTGCCTACATGTTCTTTAAGACTCCTGTAAAGCTCTGCCAGCAGTAATGACTAAAACAGATATTTTGTCCAGCTGGGATTATGTCATATTGTGGCAGTCTTACAAATGTATCTTGTGTTAAGTCCTGAAGGAAAATACTGATAAATGTAAAACACTGCTCTATTTTAGGTGTGGATGAACAGACTATTATTCAGATCCTTACCCAACGGACTTATGCCCAAAGGCGAGAAATTGCCTTTGCATACGAGAGGAGAGCTAAGAAGGTGTGCAGTGTTTTTGTTTGTTTGTTTGGTTTTCTTCAAATAAAAATAAAACATTCTGACATTAAATACATGGACTGTTTTTTCTGCCTTATAAATCATGTGCTTATTTCTTTCCATGCTTCTTGTGCAGGATATGATTTCTGCCCTCAAGGGGGCGCTGTCTGGCTCACTAGAGACTGTCATTTTAGGGCTGATGAAGAGCACTGTTCAGTATGATGCCTCTGAGATCAAAGCCTCTATAAAAGTAAGTTCAACCTAACAACAGAATGCAGTCTAGTTAAACAGGTTCACACTACACTGAACAAAAACGTCTCTTCCTGTTCATTTGAACACTCCAACTTGCAGACGGTCATCCTAAAATAGCTCATTTGTACTACAGAACTTCCTCAGACCAGTAATTATTTTGAGACGAGGGGACTGATATATTTATGCACGTTGAAAATTTTGTTTAAAGTAAGCAGTCATAAAAAGTCACGTCCTTGACCCATGTTCTGTAAATGTGTCTGCACAGGGTTTGGGAACAGATGAGGAGAGCTTGATTGAGATCCTTTGCTCTCGAAGCAATGAAGAGCTGCAGGAGATTAAGAAAATCTACAAAGAATGTAAGTCTGAGAATGGCAGGATGTGAAGCTGTACTAGTAAATGTAACTGAGCAGAGATGGATGTAAATGCTTACATGCAGTGTTCAAGAAGGACCTGGAGAAGGATGTGGCTGGAGACACGTCAGGAGATTTTGCTAAGCTGCTGTTGGCCCTAGTGGCGGTGAGTTACTAAATGCTTTCTTCCTAAGAGCAAACACCTCCCGGACTCCACCTGTGTGGAGTTTGCATGTCCTAACTGTATCCACATGAGTTTGCTCCAGTTTCCTCCCACATTCTGAAGACATGCTTTAGGTCATTGGGTGGCTTTAATGGGCCCATATGATTGGTCTGATTAGAAGCTCCTGTCGTGATAGCCATTGATGTTGCGAGTGACCTAAATAAATGAAATAGCAAGCAAGCACCTTTATTTATTACCAATAGCTTATTACATCGAATACCTAAAAGCTCTGAAGAAATGAATGAACTTGGTTTCATAATGAGCTTGCTGACTTGTTTTCTAATGGTCTGGTACCATTTTCTTGATTTCTCCACAGGCCAAAAGAGCAGAGCCAAGCAGTGTTGTGGACTATGATAAAATTGATGAAGATGCCAGAGTAAGTTATAAAATGTCATTTGTGAGTAGAAGTATTTGACTAAATAAAAGGCAACACCTTGGTGAAATGGTGTAAATAAGTTCCACTTTAAAACATGAAAAGATTTGTCAGATGAGTGAGATATTGCTGGCCAGCGTGGGTCCCAGGGTACTTTTGTTACGGCCCTGTCTAGGCTTGGGGAAATAGGAAAAGAGTAAAGTGAAGGGGAGGAAACGCCCAACAGTGCCAGTCACTGCACACAACCCTGAAGAATACACAAAAACTAAAGAGGTCGGATCATAAGTTTGTAACTTACTGAACAAATTCTATGGAAGAGAAGCATGCCAGGGTCAAAAAAACAGTAATTAAAGCGAATAACAAATGAACATGTGGTAGTAATCATGAAGCACCATCGCTCCCATGTGCAGGCTCAATAACAGTAGCCGCACCCGGGACGTCAGTCACCCATAACTCTCTGCCCACACAAAGAGAGCCAAAAGCACGACATTTTGACCTACAGCTGTACAGGTTGCAACACTTCCATTTAGCCCTAACTGACTGGAGATCTCCCAGCCAAATGTGTTTGTGCTGATTCCATGCACTTTTGTATTTGTTTACTTGTGGGCCCCCTAAAGTGCCATTCACCAGCCCTTGGCACCATTCGTATCGTTGTAGAACTGGAATTAAATCCAAACGGTATAAAGACAAAAGTTTGTGGGTCACCCAAAAATTAACCTCCAACACCCCGTTTGCTGCTAACAACAGCCTGTTGGTTTTCTTAAAGGGCTTTCCAATAGATTTTGGAACAGGACTGAGATTGGCTTCATTTTGTCTGCTGGAGGTCAAGGTTCTGTGCAAGCCAGCCAAGTTCTCAATCAAAGTTGGGAAAGTAATTCTCTATGGACGTTAAGGACGGCAGGGCAGCAAGTTCATGAACTGACTTGTTGGAGGCAGAGACCTATTGGTACAACCCATTCTACTGCCAGTGTATGAATGTGTTATATAAGTGAGTGTTGCCGCAATAGCAGAGCGCCATAATTAGAAGGGACGGTCACAAACCTTTGTCTATTTGGTGCATGAATCATTTCTTTTTACTTTTCTTCATCCCAGGCTTTGTATGAAGCAGGAGTGAAACGGAAAGGCACTGATGTCAAAACCTGGATCACCATCATGTCAGAGAGAAGTGTCCCTCATCTGCAGAAAGGTTCCTGCAGCCCTTAAATGTAGATTGTAGTATTGCTTTGTGTGGCATAGAGCACTGAAACAGCCATACCTGTTTGATTCTAGTGTTTGAGAGATACAAGAGCTACAGTCCATATGACATGCAGGAGAGCATCAGGAAGGAGGTGAAAGGAGACCTGGAGAAGTCCTTCCTCACCCTCGGTGAGCCCCCTTCACGTTCTGCTTTACACATTTGCCCAGAGCTCTTGGTACACTTCCACAGAGATAAACAAAGGAAACAAATAGTACTACACAATCCGCTAGTGCACCTTGTGCCAGTTGTGGCTTATCGGTAGGGCCATAACGATACGCTCTGCTCACCATTCGATTTTCTCATGATTATTGATTTTACATTCGATAAGTCATTGCTTTTTTTATATTTGCAACTGTAGGTTAATGTAAGTGTTTTAAACATTAAATTACTTATCATAGGCTCCACTAGATAAAGTACAGTGGTGCTTGAAAGTTTGTGAACCCTTTAGAATTTTCTGTATTTCTGCATAAATATGACCTAAAACATCATCAGATTTTCACACAAGTCCTAAAAGTAGATAAAAAGAACCCAGTTCAACAAATGAGACAAAAATATTATACTTGGTCATTTATTTATTGAGGAAAATGATCCAATATTACATATTAGTGAGTGGCAAAAGTATGTGAACCTCTAGGATTAGCAGTTAATTTGAAGGTGAAATTAGAGTCAGGTGTTTTCAATCAATGGGAGGACAATCAGGTGTGAGTGGGCACCCTGTTTTATTTAAAGAACAGGGATCTATCAAAGTCTGCTCTTCACAACACATGTTTGTGGAAGTGTATCATGGCATGAACAAATGAAATTTCTGAGGACCTCAGAGAAAGAGTTGTTGATGCTAGAAAAGGTTACAGAACCATTTCTATAGAGTTTGGACTCCACCAATCCACAGTCAGACAGATTGTGTACAAATGGAGGAAATTCAAGATCATTGTTACCCTCCCCAGGAGTGGCCGACCAACAAAGATCACTCCAAGAGCAAGGCGTGTAATAATTGGCGAGGTCACAAAGGACCCCAGGGTAACTTCTAAGCAACTGAAGGCCTCTCTCACATTGGCACAAAGAGAACATGCATGTGATCTCCACGAAGCACTTTGTCTCATTAGCCCCCTACTTATTGGTGCTCTAACATATTGCATAAGGCTACAGTATTGAAGCGACACTGCTCTCATGCCTGCTAATTCTTTCCACAGTCCAGTGCTTTGAAAACAAACAGCGCTACTTTGCCACCAGACTGAATGATGCTATGAAGGTAATTGCGTTAATCTTTTTATTACTTTATTACTTTATTACTCCCATCGGGATTTTGATCGGGTGGTGTGTGTGTTTCAGAGTAAAGGAGCTAAGGAGAAGACAGTGACCAGGATCATGATCTCACGCTGTGAGGTTGACCTTAAGAAGATCAGGTCTGAGTTCAAGGCCCAGTTTGGAAAATCTCTGTATCAGACCATCACTGTAAGTTTCACTCGAATGCATGCACAGTACTAGAGTATAGAAGTACTCCATTGTCTCATTTTGGGAACTGCTATTAGGATAAGTGCAGTCGTGCTTTTACTGAGAGCTACTGTCATGGGTTTTTATTCGTTCTGTAAATGCAGGCCTGTAATTGTGTGAGTGTTATAGTGTTGATTTACTCTGTGAACTCTGTGTACAGGAACACACTAAAGGAGACTACCAGAAGGCTCTGCTGGGTTTGTGTGCGGGAGATGATTAAAGCGGAGAAAGATGCCCTGATTCACGCAGCATGCTGTAAACCGGAGTGAAGCACAAGCCTCGGACCCGATTCACTGCTCAGTCGCCTCCTGTAGCTGTATGGATAATCTACATATATGTAATCTGTATGAAATTGTCTGTAATCCCGTAGGTGAACAAACAGTATCTCAGTCTTCTGTTGCATCAAACAGATGAAATGCGAAAGGTGCAATCATTGTCGGCTAAAACTTGTTGAAGTAGTGAAATGCAGACAGATAAAGTGCTAACATGATGGCAGATCTGTGATTTCCATATCCCATAAATAAAGGGACAACTTTGTATTAAAATGTGCCTTAATTTCAGTAACATGACTCTGCTGGCATACACTGTACGTAGAGCGCATTATCTGCAGTTTGTGCAATTGTCCACTAGAGGGCAGAAGAGCATCAGGAGGTTTTGCTTCCAAGTCCTGGCGCTTTTGTCGGTCTGATGGAGCTTTACTTTGTTCAGAGTCGCCTTTGGTTTTTAATAAATAGTCCAAAAGTAATCTCAAACTTTATTTACGTATTGTATCCCCTAATTCCAGAAAGGAGCAAAAGTAATGTTTTTGTCATAAATAAGCTACAATATCCATACTGCTTTGATTGTGCGCTGCACACGTCCACAGGGTGATTTGATTCTGCCTTTCTGATTTGTTACTTGTGGAAATCAGGCATCATATTCATTCCAGAAGCATTTACATAATAATCACATAATACTGTAAGCATACCATCCATCTCCTGCTGATTATCTGCCAGTGAGTGAAAGTCTATTTGAATGGGAATTTCCTTGCCAGACATGTTTTATGAGGGCAATAAACTCTTTTCACGCTGACTTCCCTTTTGAACGAAGCAGCTTTATGTAGGGCTTCTAATCATTAGTGTGTTTTGTCGTGTTTGTTTGGTGCTAATTTTTTAATTGAAAATGTTAATTTACCCTCTGGCTCAGATCATTAGCACAGAAGAAGAAAGCAGCTCCTGTGCTGGAGCTTTGTGCTGTTTAGCCGGTGCTCTCTGAGGGGGAGAGCCTCCAAAGCGTTGACGATGCATTTCTGATGGAGGCGGCCGTAGCCCCAGCAGACTTTGAGCTTTCCGTGGGCAGATGGGGGATGCAGCCCTCTAGAGCAAGTATGACAGGTGAAAATGAATAATATCTTCTTTTTACTGATTAGGCCCTCATTAATTAGGCCACTCACCTTTTAGTAAAGACTCGTCATCTCTTTTATTATTCGAAGATGTACCCAGTGCCAGGGCATTGTCTTCATTCCGCAAACAGTAGAAAGAAGTAATTATTAATTATTCATTACAAGTGATTTAGTTCCTTGATCGGTTGTCCACGTTATTTTTATTCTTACCGAAATTACTGTTGGTGCTAAACGCTAGATATTCAAATGCACTAAACTTTGTGGTTGGTTTGGGAATGCCTTGAAAAGCTTATAAGCCTTCAAATTTATAGTCATTTTGTAATAATATTGATGAGAACATTACCCCTTTGTGCCGTTTTATGTTTATTGCCAATAAAAGATAAAATATAGTGTAAAGGAGAGTAAAACAGTATTTTGCAAAAGCAGCGCGTAGATTTATGCCGAGCCACGCTGACAGATTAATTTCTGCATCATAAAGACGAGAGTACCTCCCATATATTTTTCCTTTTTATGTGGATGTACAACATGCTGTTGAGCTCAAGGCCAGCCCGTGGGGACCTCCACCAGACCCAGAGGGAACTCTCTCCTCGATTGAAACGATGCAATTTGCCATCGCGCACGCTGCCACTCAATCATTCAGATAGGCCCCTAAGCACATGAATGTCAAATGCAAAGCAAGCTTTAGGAACGGGAAGACACACACACACACACACACACACACACACACACACACACACGGCGTGCCGTCGTGTAGGACCAAAGTGACTGGAATTTTTCAACTGCAAAAAGGACAGTGATAATCCGATCTACTAACTGGTTATTTTTCTCCTCATACCCAATGGGAATTTATTTACTTATGTATTTTGTTTGTATTTTTTATACTGCAAAGTGTAATAATAATACCTAATTTCATATGCTCTCTAGGCTGCAGTTACATTTTATTAAGGAATTTGCTCAGAGTGACGGTTGTTAGGCTATGATGAGGGGTTGAGATTGGGGTAGGGTAACGATTGGGTCTTAGAGTTGGGCTTGGTGTGTTGAATGTTCTAGATAAGGTATAAGCCATATGATCATAGTACGAGCATAGTTTGAAACACATAATGGCTAGGTTAATATTTTGTGAAATTTAGGTGTGGTTATAGGAATATAGTTAGGACTGGTGGGGGCTGGACTTTAGTCTAGCTTGAGTATGGCAAGGGGTTGGGTGATTGGGACTGTGGTAGCCTAGTGGTTAAGGTACTGGACTATGGACCAGAAGGTCCAGGGTTCAAATCCCACCTCTGCCAAGCTGCCACTGTTGGGTCCTTGAGCAAGACCCTTAACCCACAATTGCTTGGATTGTAAGACTGTATCAATTGTAAGTCGCTCTGGATAAGGGCGTCTGCTAAATGCTGTAAATGTAAATGATTGCTATGTGTTTGTCAGGCTTTGTGTTGGGTAGTTGGCTAGGGGTGAAACTCCAGTTGGGTTTGGTGTCAGGCAGCTCAAATTTCTGAATTGAGTAGGACAGATTTTATGCAGAAACACAGGGAATCAACCTACCCTGATCAGATAATCAGATGCAGGCACACTTGAATGGGGATTCTGAGCTATGGGACTGAACAGATCACTTTTGACACGTTTTTTATACCATTTAGCGCTCAATGCTTCTTGAAATCATGGATTTGAAAGAGAAATAATCAGAAATATGGATGAACTCCAGCGTGATATAGTACTATCTGGTAAATATTATGGCATCACCACATAGAGAATGGTCACCCACTCTTTTCACTTAATAGCAACTATGTGTGACACTACACAGCTTTTGTTTAATAAATGAAAATTCTGGCTTAGTGAAACGTCACATTAAATTAAACAATTTTAGTGAATGGCATATTTTTCCAGATCAAGTCAAGGATAAAAATATGGAATCACTCAATGACAAGGAAAGAATTATGGAAGGAGTAAACAAAAACAATTCACAATTAATTCTTTGTTGCTCCTGGGTGGCGCATGTGATTAGTGCAGTCGCTTCACAGCCCCAGAGATCCCTGGTTCGATCCTGAACTCAGGCTCTGCCTGTGTGGAGTTTGCATGTCCTCCCCATGTCCCTGTGCCCCTTACTCTGGGTGCTCTAGTTTCCTCCCACATTCCAAAGATAAGCATTAGGTTAACTGGGGACTCAAACAGTCTGGGTGGAGGCCAAACAATATTTTTAACTTTGATTGCTTCTCTTTATTGCAACTTTTTCTTCGGTTTAGGTGTTGGTGCTAGTTTTCGTTTGGCCTATCTGGAAGTAAATTCCATTTCATTCAGCCAGTCACAAATGTTGACTCTTGTTTCCACGTATTTGTTTTCCATTTGTTTTGTTGTGCACTTTGTATTTTTTAAGGCATTTTGCTTTAACATCTTCATTTGCCCACCTGTACACTCCTGGGGAAAAAAATAGGCCAAATCTACAATTGCAAAATATGAAGCTTATATTGGTAAGTTTTCTGCTTGTCACTGTTTGTTGCCAGAATGAACTGTTGGCCTTTGGTGGTGGAAACAGTGAAATTCACTTACAACGTATTTTTTACGCAAAGATAAAATCATGAAAAGATTTAAATGTTTGTTATAAATCTGAAACTAACACCTCTGGGAAAATTTTCCAAAATATCTTAAGTATGTCGTTTTGTTCCTAAAAAAAGATTAGTTGATAATATACCACACCTGATACAGCCCATCACAAGCCTGAAAGCAAGTTCTGAAACAGAAGCATGAGTGACATACATCTTCAGCTAGAGATCTACAATATGCACTCTGGCGAGTCCCAAGGTAAGAAAATCTACTCCAAAAAAAGCTAAATATCAAGCAGGGCGTGCTATCAGAAATCACACAGGTCTTCATCTGCAGTTATTCTAAATTTGTAAGACCCTAAAGGCACAGCAAATGAACTATTAAAAGAATAGACAAACTCTTTTGAGAAGAACAATAATCAGAAGGTTTTCTAATGCAGGTTTGTGTCTAGAAGTGTTAAAATGCCATTGCTACATAGGAGAAACATCATAGAGAGACTGAACTTTGTCAGACTAAGTTTGATTCAGAGTTCATGTAGACTAAATCATGCTTTGAGTTGAATGGTGATGGTCTAGAGGTCTATTTGAAGGTCTGATGTGAAATACAACAGTGAATGCATCTCTGCTACCATTGATCATGAAGGAAGAGTCATCATGGTGTGGGGAGCCTTCTAATCTGCCTGTAATGGTGAGCTGCTTCAGTCTGAAAAGTCAACTGATGCTTTGAAATACAGGAAAATACTGCAGAAATGTTTGCTTCCTAGAAGTGAGTTGTTGTTTTATGAAGAGGAAGGACCACATTTTGTTTTTCAACAAGACAATGGTCCTGCTCATGCTATGAATACCACCATAAAGTGGCTTGATAACAAATTCAGCAGGCTTAAGTTTTGGCCTTAGGTCAGAGTCCAGATTTGAACCCTATAGAGAATATTTGGTCAACCTTTAAACACAAACTAATTGGGAAACATTTTTCAACTACTCATTGACTGGAACAATACTGACTCTTCTTTCTGTAAAAAGCTGTCCAAGTTTACCCACAAGACTAGCATTTAAGGAAATCAGAGGGAAAGGCAATCCCATAATAAGTTTTTTATCTATTTGTTTAGTTCTTTGCTGTCGAGACCATTAAAGCTTAATATTTTGAAATTTTGGGGATGGCCCTTTCTTGCCCAGGGGTATGTTTCCCTTTAATAACTTTCCCATTTAATTTATACTTGCACCAAATTTTAGACACAACTGACTGGCATCAACCAACATCTGCTACACTCAGTGTTGGATTTCCTTCTTGAAGGAATTTTATAATCCTGCATTGTTTCTATTGACAACTCTTTGTTGGGGCCAACAGCAAAGATTAAGCTCTGTAAGCACTCATTGTTACCTGCAGTCTAATTTGCATTTTTAGACTTGTGCCAATATTTGTTTTAGAACTGATAATTATTTAAATAAATATTTGATCTTGGA
Source organism: Ancistrus triradiatus (assembly GCA_025084515.1). Lineage (NCBI taxonomy): Eukaryota > Metazoa > Chordata > Actinopteri > Siluriformes > Loricariidae > Ancistrus > Ancistrus triradiatus. The sequence goes on along the minus strand of JAJAGP010002456.1, from coordinate 81,637 downwards.
AAGAAAATATATAATACACTGTGTATAATACACTGTGGAATCTCCATGTTGATATTGCTAACTGGCTACATTAGTCAAAGGGTTAATGGCCCAACAGTGTCAGCTTTTTGGGAGAGTCAGAATTTGAACCCTCAACCTAGCTCTCAACTGTGGGGAAGTGCATGGCTAGTAACCCTGAGATCCCAGGATCAAATCCCCACTCAGTCAAATAAACAACATATTCTCCTTTTGTTGTAGGTACTTTAGAGCTGTGGTGGCTTAGCAGTTAAGGTCCTGCAACTAAAGATTAGAAGGTCCAGGGTTCAAATCCCACCTCCACCAAGCTGCAACTGTCGGGTCCTTGAGCAAGGCCCTTATCCCACTATTGCTGTATCTGTTGAAAGTCACTCTGGATAATTGCATCTACTGAATGTAAAGTGACTACAGTTGGAACAGAAACATTAGATATGGTCTTCTGTAGTTTGCAGGGTGGACACTCAGCATACAAATCAGATTTGAGAAAGAGGTTGATTTCCCCAGCAGTCTGGACATATGTAGTGTTAGAGTTGAGGATTGGCCGGTTAGGCCAGAGTTAATGTGACATAGTGGGTTTGAGTTCAGTTGTTAGGTACTGGGCTAGGTTGAGAACTGGGTGTCTTAAAGGGAAGTTAAGAATGCTCCTGTGCATCAGCACTTCTCCACATTGTTTAAATTATCCAAGTATATCCCAGAATTGTGTGATAATGCCAGTTCCCAAAATCCACCTGTGCATACTTCATTTCACATACCATTTATTACTGTTGTAAGAGGTTGGCAACACAGCCAGACATTTCACAAATCGACATGGAAGCCTACTGTTCAGGAATGTCTCAGCTCTGGCCTGCCCTCTACTGGAATTACTTTAGAATTCTCCAGATTCACAAAAGGTATGCAAGCAAATATATGAACAGTATTTGTCTAGCAGCTGTGTGTGCGTATTTCACTAACAACTCCTGCCTCGTGGTCACATCCATGCTTGTAGCAGCCCAAAATGAATGTGCAGTGTGAATGCTGTGTTTAATTCTAGAATAGGTCTCAGTTATAGTGGCTTGTCCATATGTGCCAGTTGTAGCCTGCAGTCTTATGGATGTGTTTGAGGAATGGCTAACCCCACAGGCTAGGTTAGAAGCACTGCTCCGATCAGTACCAACTCCAACAGTATGGCACGATGCAAAGAATGCCAGTTTGGTTCATGTTTATTTCATTATCATTATTTTAGATTTCTCAGTGTGCCTCCTCTACCACATTGTGTCTCAGTCATTAGTGGTAGACTGGAAGGTGGCAAATGTGGCTCTCTACCAACGCTCTCTTTTGCTTCAGGCACTCAGACAGGCCTTGGTGAAGGATATCACTTCTGAAACCAATTCTCGCTTTTTCCTCCCTCTCACTCTCTCTCTCTGGCTAAAGAGCAGGAACTGCAGCCTTTGGTGTTGACAGGACCGCTTCCTTTCATGAGCCTCAAAGTGAGACAACAGAAGCAGCTCTCATCAGACTTCTAGCCTGTTGCCTTTGTAGGGGCATGATGGGAATGGCATGAAAAACATGAAATAAGGCCCTGTCTTCTGCCTCACACACCCTCTATCAGCTTCAACTCTCTGAGATCATACACATATTTTCTATCATCTGATAAACTATGTTCAGAATTATACAGTTGAATTATTTACATTAAGTTTTGCATCAGTAAATTCAGTCAATAATTAGCTACTAATAATGAAATAACAACCAAAAAAGTTAATAAACCAACCAACATTTACATTTACAGCATTTAGCAGACGCCCTTATCCAGAGCGACTTACAATTGATACAGTCTTACAATCCAAGCAATTGTGGGTTAAGGGTCTTGCTCAAGGACCCAACAGTGGCAGCTTGACAGAGGTGGGATTTGAACCCTGGCTACCACAGTCAGGGAGCACTACATGGTCAAAAGTTTTTGTACAATGATAAATCACTTGCGCATCTGATTTCAAAACCAAACCACTGAGTTGGTCAAATTTGTGCTGTGAGATCTTTCTTTTTTTGCAATGATTTTCACTAGATCCCAATTAAAATGTGACCGTGGAGGTTCCCTTCCATTTGTCCACAACATCATACCCTATCAAAATCCTCACCTTTTACACATTACATGCTGAGAATTAAATAAACTAAACCTTTATTTTTGTATTCAGCCTTTTTTTTTTACATATTATAACCCTGAACATAAAGGGGAAAATTACATTTTTTAAAAATCAATTATTACAATCTAATTAGTAATATACCTGGTCTGGATACGTGATCAGTCCCCTTAGACTAACCATTATAAACTTGCTTAGGTACAATTAATCACCTTCCAGATCATACGACAGGCTAATTGGGCCCCTTCTGACATCAATTGTGGTGGTTTTGATTACTTTAGAATAAAAGCAGCTGTTCCTGGAGGATTCCACTACAAGGTGTGCATGGTAAGGCAAAGAATTCACTGTGGTTGGAAAGTCACTCTCAAAAGGTGGGGAAACAGGTTATTAGAAAGATACAAAAACACATCAGAGACCTTAACTATTCCCCAGAGCATCATTCAGAACATTACTGGAAAATGTATGGCAACCCCAGAACCTTATCCGTATCATACTATCCTTCAAACAATATGGCATGTTGTATCTCAAGCTCATGGAAGCCGCCAAGAGGCAAACAGTAACTGTGAAGGACTTGCAAGTCCTGAAGGATGAGATTGGTCTGTACATGTGACAACAATTCCACAAGTTTCATACAAAGCTGTTCTGTATGGCACAGTGGCTATAATGATGATGAAGCTTCTTTTTTAAGGACTGTGGTAGCCTAGCGGTTAAGGTATTGGACTCTGGACCAGAAGGTCAAGGGTTCAAATCCCCCCTCTGCCAAGCTGCCACTGTTGGGTCCTTGAGCAAGGCCCTTAACCCACAATTGCTTGGATTGTAAGACTGTATCAGTTGGAAGTCGCTCTGGATAAGGGCGTCTGCTAAATGCTGTAAATGTAAATGTAAATGTAAAGTGTCAAAATAAGTGTCAAAATGCTTTATGAACAGATGAGACTGAGACTGAACTTTTTGGTCCAACTGTGCCTAGCAAAAGCCACACCCAGCACTCCATCCATAATAGACCACTGTGAAGCATGGTGGTGGAAACATCATAATGACAACATCATGACACCGCCACTGTTATTAGGTATACCCTGCCTTTTTTCTTCATGGCATAAATTCATCAAGGTGCTGGAAACGTTCCTCAGAGATTTTGGTCCATATTGTCATGCTAACATCACACAGTTGCTGCAGATTTGTCGACTGCACATCCATGATGTGAATCTCCTGTTCCACCACATCCCAAAGTTACACTATTAGATTGAGATCTGGTGACTGTGGAGGCCATTTGAGTACAGTGAACTCATTGTCATGTTAATAAAAAATCGTCTGAGATTATTTGAGCTTAATAAAATGGTAGGTAGAGGATGGTACACTCTAGTCATAAAGGATTGATCATAGTCAGCAACAATACTGAGGTAGGCTGTGGTGTTTAAACAATGCTCAATTGGAATTAAGAAAATATCCCTCACACCATTACAGCAACACTACCAGCCTGAACCATTGATACAAGGCAGGATGGATCCATGTTTTCATGCTGTTTACTGTCATTTCTGACCCTACCATCCAAATATCACAACAGAAATCCAGACCCATCAGATCATACAACGTTTTTCTGATCTTCTCTTGTCTAGAATTGTCCTGCTGATGGTCTTTGAACTTCAGCAGGTCATCTTGATCATGTCTACATGCCTAAATGCAGAGTTGGTGCCATGGGATTGGGTGATAACACATTTGTGTTAAAGAGTAGTTGAACAGGTGTGCCTAATAAAGTGTTCAGTGAGTGTATATTAAAAAAAAGGTTTTAATTTCCGGTTTTTTAAGACTATGAAAATGACATGACTAAATATGTACGCGTATTTTTCGGGTGTTTAAAAGCGCACCGGGTTATAAGACGCAATATCACACAACGATCGGCTGCTAACGGGTATATTTTCATACATAAAGCGCACCGGGTTATAAGACGCATTAATGTGAAACAAAAACTCTTAAGTTCCGTCAGAAGCTCATTTTTGGTCTTTACCTGGTGCAGGCGTCTTCTTGCTTTCCTCCATCCCCTTCCGTATCATTGATTCGTTAATGTTTGAAATTCTCTCGCAGCTGCTCTATGTCCATGTTGTACTGCGTGACTGATAGCGCTGAGTTTCCGCTTCGAAAATGAATGAATGAATGCCACGTACCCTAATGCTGAAGCACATACCGTATTACTCTGTGATGCTGCGCACTACGGTGGCCGTAAGCTTCGTACCCCACTTACCAACGCCGTGCTAAACATTTTTGGGACAGATTTATGAGCGCCGTGTACCATCTACAATCGATTCTAGGTCAGAAGGCTCAACCAGAATTAATTCATACATAGACGGCACCGCGTTTTAAAGGCGCCCTGTCGATTTTTGAGAAAGTTAAAGGATTTTAAGTGCACCTTATGGTCCGAAAAATACGGTATGTGTAAATTTATAAGTGAGCGTGGCTGAACTAGGCAACTCAAAAGTAGGTGTTCATATTTTACCCATGTAGTATCATTTCTATCTCAAAATCAGAAATCAAACCATCCAGATGAATTGCTAGTTTCATATTTTGCAGACAAGTCATTTTGTAATGTATGTATGTAATGTTCAAGGCAAAGGAAAGTTTTTAAAACTTACAAATGAATACCTGTTTTGATGCAGTCTTTACTAAGAAGTATGAACAAAGCATCAAATACAGCACACTATTAAATGAGAAGCTTTCACTGAGCCGGGATTTGACCTGATTTTTTTGTAAACTGACTTGTGACAAAAATACAAGCACAATTAATTTTTCAGTTTGTTGGAGGATGGCTTACTGGAGATGTAAATAATTTCTAGTTCCTAGCAGCTAAAATATGTACACAGTTAAGTTTTCATGCTAAAGCTCTTTAAACCTTTGCCACACACACTCACACTGCTAGCATCTCTCCTCTTCCTTGTCCTGGGGATGTGTTTTCTGGGCTCGGTGCTAGAATGGGGTAGTGGCATCCATAAGCGTGTGAGGACAGACACGGCGCAAAGCCAAGGCTGCTAATCATGATTGCTGTGTGAGGTGACTTAATCATCTGTTCCAGGCTGTAGCCACTCTCAGCTTGTTTATACAAGCTGCTGGCTCAGTGCACGGTGTGTACATACAAGTTATTTGTAATCATAATATTCTAAGAACTGGTTAAGACAAACATTACAAGAGGTTGCATATTAATGTGGGCAGAGGAGGTCTGTTCCCTGTGTCTATGATTTAGCGCTGGGTTAATGAGAGCCACCATTGCAGGAATGTGTCTGAGACACACTAATAACCTCGGAGTGGAAAATAAAAATGAAAAATACCAGCATCATGTGCACAATTGATTCTCACTTCACTGGTTTATAAAGACGAAATAGTCAGATTGTATGTTCACTGTCTTCATTTTAGTTTAGCACCTCGGTCTCCATTCACTTCTGCTAACTCATAAAACACATTAAAGCACCCACATACTCTAAAACATGCTTTAAGTGGCAATTCTTCTTGACTCACTTATTATAATTAGCCTATATATGTTGGTATTCGGGTCAAATTCATTACCACAGTAACTATTTGAAATTTTGCCACACGAGTGCAGAGCCTTTTTATAGTAGTTCTTTTTAAAAATGGTTGGAACTCAGTTTCTGACAACTTGACTGTGCTAAATGGCTTGAAAAGATCAACTTTCCAATATGCATGTTAAAAAATGAGCAGCTCTATGCAGGTACAAGTAGATTTTTGCCAGTTAGCACAGCAATAATGGTGGAACCTTGTTGGAAAAGTTAGTCTGCCAGTAAACATAAAAGTAAAGGTAAATAATTGCACTTATGAATATTATTCAAAAACAAGCCCCAGATGTTGGGGCTCAGTGACTCAGTACTCTTAATAGTGCAGTACTCCATAGGTAAGTCATTGGATGGGTGAATTGTTAAGGTAGGGTGACATGGGGTATTTCCAATTTGCATTATTCCTGCAAGAAAAACACTGTGGACCTTTTGACATTACCTTTTGACAATACTACGATAACCTGACTTACGATATTTTGACTTTACGATGGGTAGCCGATACTAAAAATAAATACACTTTCAGCAGAAACCAACCTCTGAATTTTGAATTCTCCTGGGCAAGCAATATGTAGTATATGCAGTATACAGGGACTGTGGTGGCCTAGTGGTTAAGCTACTTGACTCTGAACCCGAAGGTCTGGGGTTCAAATCCCACCTCTGCCAAGCTGCCACTGTTGGCTCCTTGAGCAAGACCCTTAACCTCCAATTGCTTGGATTGTAAGATTGTTCCCCTGGATAAGGGTGTCTGCTAAATGCTGTAGGTCATTAAGCATGCAGTTATAGGAAAACAATCGGGTTGTTCGGTTGTTTTTATTAGGGACTGTGGTAGCCTAGTGGTTACTGTAAGATACTGGACTCTGGAACAGAAGGTCCAGGGTTCAAATCCCACCTCTGCCGAGCTGCCACTGTTGGGTCCTTGAGCAAGGCCCTTAACCCTTAATTGCTTGGATTGTAAGACTGTTCCCCTGGATAAAGGTGTCTGCTAAATGCTGTAAGTCATTAAGCATGCAGTTATAGGAAAACAATCGGGTTGTTTTTTATTAGGGACTGTGGCAGCCTACCAGGTAAGGTACTGGACTCTGGACCAGAAGGTCCAGGGTTCAAATCCCACCTCTGCCGAGCTGCCACTGTTGGGTCCTTGAGCAAGACCCTTAACCCACAATTGCTTGGATTGTAAGATTGTACCAATTGTATATCGCTCTGGATAAGGGTGTCTGCTAAATGCTGTAAATGTAAATGTAAATGTACAGAGTACTCTCCCACTGCATGCCCTAGGGAGTCACATGGCAGCAGTGATGAGCACAGGGAAATGTAGTGAGGAAAAGCCGTGGTCACCCAATAATCAGTTTTCTATTTCACTTTAAATATTTCATTCAAATAAATTACATGTCTTATGGTGATCAGAGATGTTGGGTTGCTGTCTTCTGCCTCCCGTGGGGTTGCCAATGTCTCATGTACATTTTCTGTTTCTGTTCCAGTTCCAGCCCCACACATGATGTTCATCTGCTGGAGCTCCAGTCAAGCTGCTTCCGTCATCAGCTCCAGCCCCATCCTACCCGGGCCACTTAATGTCGATGTGCATAATTCACATTTTATTCGAACTTTCACTCCATGACTTTAGTTTCGCTCTTAGATTTATCATTTACGCCGCCCCAAGGAGGTTGGGTCCCTTTTTGAGTCTTGGTCCTCCCAAGGTTTCTTCCTAGAACTAGGGAGTTTTTCCTTGCCACTGCCGCCCTAGGCTTGCTCAATTTGGGATTGGACGTAGTTATTAGGAGATAATCTAAACTTGTAAAGTTGCTTTGAGACAATGCTCCATTGTAAAAAGCGCTATATAAATAAATCTGACTTGACTTGACTACATGAGATATTCAATACTTTATTATAAAATAAGCTTTATGTTAATGATTTTGCCCAACTATAATTTAATGTAAGTGTTTTAAATAGGTTTAAGGTACATGGCGATACAGTACTCTTCTGCACCCAGCAGAGCGTGATATAGGGAGTCCCGTGGCGGGTGTGGTGAGCGCTGGGAAATGTAGTGAAGAAAAGTCGTAGTCGTTGTCATGTTTAATATAGGCTGTGCTATGATATATACAGTATATATTACATTCCTCGATTTATGATCAATTCAACTTACAATGGATTTGTCAGACTGTATCCCCATTGTAAGTCAGGGAGTACCTTTACCACTAATAATAATTCATTATGTTAATTACATTAATAAATATGGTCATCCAAGTCATTACAATAGATAAACACATTCTGCCTAAACGGGGCGACACGGTGGATCGATGGGTAGCACCATCGCCTCACAAAAAAAGGTCCTGGGTTTGTTCGCAGGTGGAGTGACCTGGGTCCTCCCTGTGTCCGCAGTGGTTTACTCCAGGTACTTGAGTTTCATCCCACAGTTCAAAGACTTGTTAGGTTAAATGGAATTTCTAAAGTGCCTTAGCGTGTGAGTATGTGTATGAGTGTATGAGTGTACGAGTGTGTGTGCGATGGATTGGCGTTCTGTCTAGGGTTGTTCCTGTCTTTCGCCCGGTGCTGCGAAGCTAGGCACCGGCTTTCCTGTGACTCTGACAAAGGATTAAGGGGATAAGAAAATGAATGAACTCTGCCTAAACTAACAACACAGAATAACAATAACACACTCTGTTTACTAGGCCAATTAATACCAAGAGACTGTGTCATATTCTGTATTTTATTTCAGAGAACTGCCGTTCACTGGATATTTTCGGACCATTCTCAGTAAACCCTAGAGATGGCTGTGTGTGAAAATCCCAGTATATCAGTAGTTTCTGAAATACTCAGACCAGCCTGTCTAGCACCAACAACCATGCCACATTCAAGGTCGTCTTGACAATGTCTACCTGTCTAAATGCACTGAGTCTCTGCCATATGATTGGCTGATTAGATATTTCTGTTAATGAGCATTTGAACAGGTGCACGTAATGAAGTGGCCAATAAGGTGGCCTCAGAAATCCAAGGGGGAAAATAGTAATCAGAGCAGGGGCAAGCAGAGTTCACAAGCCAAAGGTTCTCCAACAGCAATGAAATCATAATAGCAAGGTGGATGCACAGAAAGCGAGCAAAAAGCTAACTCAGTATCAACAACCTTCTACACACGACCACAGCTCAGCTAGCACGGGCATAGGTGAGACACACCCATACACACAGTAGAGAGAATGATGTTGGTCACCTCTACAACCCTCACCAACCCCTCAAGTCTTATCATTTGAATGGAAACGTTTGAGTTATGAAGAAGTCATGACAGATGTTCACATACCTTTGTCACAGTTCCACTTTTTATAATAACATAAATAAAATAAAACTTAACTTGAAGTGCTGGTGGCCAGTGGTAACCTCACGTACGTATGTATGAATCCTTGCATTTGCAGTTGAACTAGTAACCCGTGAGGAAGATAGGAACTAATATAACTTGAATCCATGAATTTCAAGCTACTCCCATCTCCTAAAGGCAATGTCATCCTTGTGATGTGTTGGCCTGGCCTGCTTCATCCACATACATGCATACACAAGCTCACCTTCAAGCAAGAGATCAGAAAATCAGCTTGTCAGACACTCAAGCATGAACCAAATGTCAACAGAGTGCAAGACAGGGGCTTTGTATTAATTAGTCGAGTGTGAAACAGTTCTGTTTGCATCGGTAAGACAACAGATTTAGCACATTTCAAATGATAAGGAGCTTAATACACTAATGTGAAGCTTTGTGGCTTAGATCATAGACATGCAAGATATTTTGTGAGGTGGAAAAACAAGTCACGTTTTAGCTCTAAATGATAAAATATGACATGTTGACATTTATTAATAGATTGATAAACTATGGTTTGTAACATCAGCGAATCATGAAATATAATTTGTACTTACACAACTAGTAAAGCTTTACAAAACTAAATTCTTATTTAAAAGCAACCTTTCTCACGTCAAAAAGTCAGAATGTGAAAAATATTTGAATCTCAAACGCTGCAACCATTCAATCCTGACAGTGAGCATACAAAGTTTTAAAAAGAGCTGTATAAATGCACTTCTTTTTTCATCACTGCCTGTTCCAGCAGAAGATCTGAAAAAAAGAATGGCAGAAAAATGTTCCATTGCTGACATCATATTACTCACAAGACACACTGAACCTGTGAAGATGTCCCGTTCTCTCTGATCACTCCTTTTGGTTGTTAATTAACCCTCAGGCACAGTAGTGATCTATGCTTTGAAGAACAAAATATCAGGGGGAAAACAGAAGAAACTAGATTTTACTCCACAGGACACAGCATCTCAGTATTTGACACATAGTAGGTTGGTAAAGTTTCATAGCTTCCATAAACTTGGGTTCACTCTCCTCTTGGATACAGTGGGGCAAAAAAAGTATTTAGTCAACCACTGATTGTGCAAGTTCTCCTACTTAGAAAGATGAGAGAGATCTGTAATTTACATCATAGGTACACTTCAACTATGAGAGACAAAATGAGAAAATAAATCCAGGAAATCACATTGTAGGATTTTTAAAGAATTTAATTGTAAATCATGGTGGAAAATAAGTATTTGTTCACCCACAAACAAGCAAGATTTATGGCTCTCACAGTCCTGTAACTTCTTCTTTAAGAAGCTCTTCTGTCCTCCACTCGTTACCTGTATTAATGGCACGTGTTTGATCTCATTATCTGTATAAAAGACACCTGTCCACAGCCTCAAACAGTCAGACTCCAAACTCAACCATGGCAAAAACCAAAGAGCGGTCGAAGGACACCAGGAAGAAAATTATAGACCTGCAGCTTGATAATTTCCCTCAATCTGGGGCTCCACGCAAGATCTCATCCCATGGGGTCAAAATGATCATGAGAACAGTGGGACCTGATGAATGACCTGAAAAGAGCTGGGACCAAAGTAACAAAGGCTACCATCAGTAACACACTACGCTGAGAGGGACTCAGATCCTGCAGTGCCAGACGTGTCCCCCTGCTTAAGCCAGTACATGTCCAGGCCCGTCTGAAGTTTGCCAGAGAGCATATGGATGATCCAGAAGAGGATTGGGAAATTATCATGTGGTCAGATGAAACCAAAATAGAACTATTTGGTAAAAACTCAACTCGCCGTGTTTGGAGGAAAAATAGTTGTGCCATACTTACTGTAAAGCATGGGGGTGGAAACATCATGCTTCGGGGCTGTTTTTCTGCAAAGGGGACAGGACGACTGATCCGTGTTAAGGGAAGAATGAACGGGGCCATGTATCGTGAGAGTTTAAGTCAAAACCTCCTTCCATCAGTGAGAGCACTGAAGATGGAACGTGGCTGGGTCTTCCAGCATGACAATGATCCCAAACACACCGCTCAGGCAACGAAGGAGTGGCTCCTTAAAAAGCATTTCAAGGTCCTGGAGTGGCCTAGCCAGTCTTCAGACCTCAGCCCCATAGAAGATTTGTGGAGGGAGTTGAAAGTCCGTGTTGCCCCAAAACATCACTGCTCTAGAGGAGATCTGCATGGAGGAATGGGCCAAAATACCAGCTACAGTGTGTGCCAACCTGGTGAAGACTTACAGGAAACGTTTGACCTCTGTCATTGCCAACAAAGTTATGTTTACAAAGTATTGAGTTGAACCAAATTTATTGACCAAATACTTATTTTCCACCATAATTTACAATAAATTCTTTAAAAAAATCCTACAATGTGATTTCCTGGATTTTTTTCTCATTTTGTCTCTCATAGTTGAAGTGTACCTATGATGAAAATGACAGACCTCTCTCATCTTTCTAAGTAGGAGAACTTGCACAATCAGTGGCTGACTAAATACTTTTTTGCCCCACTGTATATAGTGACTGAATGAGCTGAAGATTCAGTCTGTTGCTTCCACGTATAAACACTACAGAGATACCCAAGACGTTGGAAACCCTTCGGCTGTAATGCTGTAATGGAATTGTTGTAGATCACAGGTTAGGTAAAACTGGGCCTACAGAGTCGAAAAAATCAAGAGAAAATGCACCTGCTGGTGGTTGATTCTCTCTGCCCATTAAAAGCTTTCTCTTATAAGCCACTGTGAGCAAGTGGCTATGAACACTGCATTTCTTGTAGAGGATATCCACCTGATTGGTACCATTAAACACATACTCTCCATGTGCACTGATTTTTCTAGCTTGTGTTCAATGTTTGAAATCATTAGTGCAATATACATAGGTTTACTGTAGCATTTAAGAGAAGAAACTGCTCCCTGGCCACTTCCGATGGATGTACAACTCATAATGAGGCGGAAGCAAAGGCTGATGGGCCATCTAGCCAATGAAAACAGCTTTACCTCTAGGAGAAGTCTGGTGGCACGTCTGATCAAAACAGTGCCCTGGGACATATAGAGAGGTCCTGAGCCAGCACATTTTCCAAATGGCTACTGGCTCTGCGTCCTGGGGTTCCCAGCGAGGAGAATTAAACACATGTTTTCCTTCTAAGCTCTTCAGCTGGGAGCTGTCAAAAGCAAAATAATATAAGGCTCCAGTGTTATGGCTTGAATATTCTAGGGCTAGGACAAAATAATAATAATTTATTTCTGGCAAATAGTAAAATACAAAAACAGGACATTTAAAAACTATATACCAGACAATTACTACTACTACTTCTGTGGTTGTTTTAATGCTCCATATATCATCAACAAAATCAGCACAAAAAATAAATTTCTTAAGAGATGATTGGGGGGAAACTTAGTAATTTGGTTTCCGTTTTCTTAATGTGTCAGGACTGCAAAAATGCACAATGGGAATTGTGAAAGCTTTTTAATTAAGAATCTTTTTCAATAACAGACATTGTATGAGAACCACCATACAAAATCTTGAACATACATGCATGTTTGGTTTATTTGTTATGATTGCCTTTTCATCTTGAAGAGGTGTGTTGCCTATCCATCAGTACTTGGTAAAATATGCAATTCAAAGTGTCATTATTCCTGGGGTCCCCAACTTTATGCAGTCAGTGACCCATTCTATTATATACTTGCAAGTTATTTATACTGTTAAAATATTAGGCATATTTGGCACATCCTGAAATTTCTACACACCAAATAGTTGACAGTTTTAAAATAAAATCCTGGAACCACTGGCTATATTTCACAGACCTATAGAAGTCCACAGATACTACTTGAAATAACATTGCTTAATACAAATTATGCTAGTCATGGATTGTACTGCCACTAAGACTAAATTTATATTTGTGGAAGTCATTCTGAATTCAGCTAAGCAGTGAGGTTCTGATTATAAGCACCATAATTTAGATCAGAACCTTGGCTTTTGACATTTGACTTTTTTTTTTATCATGAATCTCACTTTCTCAAACAGGCTCCTCTTTAATAACACAAAACAGCATAGATATAAAGATGTGTGGTTATTTTGTATCATGCTTGCATTTCTATTTGCTTCCAAGTATAGTCAGTGACCCTGTTCATGTCCTTCTTTTACGGATGAAAATATAAACTTGGCACCAGCGTTATGGGAGATGTGTAGAATCAGGTGTATTTGGTGGTGCCTGAGGGAGCAGGTCAGTAAAGGAAAGACAAGAAAGTGATCGAGTGTGACAGTTCTCTGACGGAGACCCTTCATTATAAACATGTTTTAAGGGGAGCGTGGCTCAGTGGGACTGCACAGGGCACAGGCATATCAAAGAGAAAGCTTTGATATCTCAGCTTCAACAGTTAGACCTCTAATGACAGCTTCCATGACAGTTCCCTTTCATTTGATTGGCTGTCCCTTTATTCAGAGGATTCTCAACAATTAGCATGAATATTTCATCTCTGTGCCGGAACAGAACAGGCACTGCAGACAGAGAGAAAGGTGTTAACACCTGCTAAACACAGTCCCACAAATGCCATGAAAAACAAGTCTTAGCTTATAATATTTGGCATATTCTGAATCACTAGTGGAATCTAATAAAGTTGTGTTGATGCTGATATGGAACATTACAGACAAGATTACTGGTCAGTCAAAAGCACTGCAAAATGGTAAAACAGGATTAAATGGCAGAGTGCCTTAACAATTCCTTCATAACGATTAAAACTTCAGCATTTCTAATACTTAATACTTACAATACTTAAACTAATTACACACCTGGTTTGTGTGACAAGTCTGGATCAGAACCCCTAAAAGTAAAAAGTAACTGACAGTGTGGATGTACACACTCAACAGTTCAATCAACATGAGCCAAACACAATTGAAGCTGCTGTCTCTTTACTCTCACTAAGATATTAATATTCTTTTTCTTTCGACTGTTTTCATTAAGGGATGGATCTGTTCCACATATTAGACCTAACTCAGACTTTACGCCAGGTGTCTTTCCTGCCACAACCCTCCCATTGTATCTGGGCTTGGGACCGGCACTGAATACAGTGTCTGGCCATTCACACTATACCACTTTAGGGAATACAGGAGGAAAGCATAAAACTTGTGTGGACATGGGAAGATCATGCAAACTCCACATGGAATCTGGGCTAGGTATCAATCTGGGTATCCCTGGAGCTGGAGCCATTTAACATTCTTTCCATCAACGTCTTATATCAAGCTTATTCACGTCTGAATAAAAGAAAACCAATACTAGCAAACCTTTGCTACAAGTGTTTCAAGTTTAGAAAAAATATAAGAATATAAGAATTACTGTATTGTACAGTAGAGTGCTGTACTACATGTACTTACATTATGTTTTAATTAATGTTATTGTTTAAATAAAACACTATGTGCAAAGAATCTAAACTACTGTGTGACTATGGTCATGTCTGGTCAACGTCCATTTCAGTCAACGTCCTGTTTCAAAGAATGTAATGTGGACATTAAACAGCACCATACCTGTAAATAATTGCTCATTCTAGACACTAAAAGAGCTTCACTTCTTTAGAAATAAATATGTGCTTTCTTTATATCATCCAGCACCTTGCTAAGCCCTTTCTGGCTAGAACATGGCTTATACTATTGTTCACTCTGGCATAGGGGGCACACCTAAGAGTGGAGGAAAAGAGTAAAATAAGATTTAAAAGCATGTGATTGTGCTCACATTTGGATACTCTGCAGCTGTTTTAAAAATATTTAATATATGCATTTCTCATGACCTCTGCTCTCCCTCACTAAACACTAGACACTAGTTTTTGGCATATTAGAACAACCTGGCTTCTTTTTATGGAAAGTTTACAAAGAGAAAGGATAAAGGCATGATGCTTTGGTGTCCTACCATTTGTTCCCTCTCACTTCTTGTGTGTGACACCAGTGCTCTCACCCTTATCCAGACCTAATGCCATCAAACACACGCCTGCCATGTTTGAGTTAATTATACATAAAATGAAGACCACTTCAGGGAACAACCGTGCGGTGTGTAGTGGTAATTACCTGGTCTTGAGCCTTTGTGGTGTCGGGAGGTTTGTGTCAGACCTGACCAAAAGAAAGCTAGTGAAGGGTTTCCATTATCACATTACTGATGGTCCCTCATGGATAATGGAACAAGGTGTTCATTTTAATGCTAAACACAACGACTGGCAGACACCAAGAGGATCAGTAGAGTGCAGCCCCTCCCTTTTGTCCAGCCTGTAAGACGCTGCATATGCAAAACACGACTGCACCTTTTGGAGTTCAAACCTCTTGTCTGTATATCTTGGAGGCATGTAGAACAATTACATGTCTACACAACCAAGGCCATGACAAAAAAGGACTACTAATGCCATGCACTGGCATGGACAATTTTACACATCAGACTTTCATCTTACTTTCTTAGATGCCATATTCTAATATTAAAATGCAGACTCACACCCCTGCCCACTAATCAGTGTCAAACATCAGTAAATCAGACTCCTTTGACAAGTCACATACATGAATGTATTATAGATAATTCTGGTATTTTACATAGGTTTTACTCAAAAACTGAGATGCTTCACATTGCTGCTCATATAAACAAATCCCACCACCCACTGTTAACAATGTTTACTTCCTTTGTTTATTTTTATTCATAGGGACCTTTAATTCAAAACAAACTGCATATATTTTAGTGTGCTTGTTAAAAAAGTACAAAAACAGAAACACCTTGAGGGAGACTGTTCACCTGTGCACGACGTGCATGAAAACGCTATTTCATGTCACCTGATTTGCTTATCAAGCATCACAGTTACTTTAAAAACACAGCAAAAAAAGGAATATCTAATAAATAATCTGTTTTTATGGTCAGTTTATTATCCATTTTAAGTGACCTTCCATTCACATGCTTTGTATTTATATCAGGTTTATCTTTGATCTCTTCATGAGTAAATGTAGGGTTTACAACAAATAACACTTGTGGTTTTCTTTTTCCCCACCCGAGTCTTTTGAAGGGAAAGTGTTTGCTGCCGTTTTGAAGAAAAAAGGTACTCTCTTTTTTCAATTAGGGATGTTTTTGCATTCTCCACTGAGAGTCACTGCCCTCAGCTTCAAAATGTTCTGATAAGCGAGTTTCACTGCTCACTTTTACCTGCTTTGAAAATGCCTCCTGTTATATACCTGCTGCTCACACTCCAGTTCCTTCTCTGTAGGGAAATTAACACCTATATGATAAATTCTACAGTCTTCTGCAGCTTAAGCTTTGCACCCATTCATGAATGCAAGAAGGACTGAGGGAAGCCCTCCAGTCACTCCACTGCCACATCTTGGCCCATTCCGTCCACCACTGATGTTGTTACATTACAAAGGGAGATCTGAATGTGTTTATTTTTTGTTAGATGTAGTATTCATCCTGAAATTCCAGGATTAGATACATGCTAATTAATATGCTCCCCCAAGGACACAGAGACTCCCTAACTGTCAGATCTGGTAAGTGTAGAGAACATGGTCTGTGAGGAATTTGGCCATAATTTCATAAACTTTATAGTTTAGAAAACTGGGAGTCTAATAAATACTACATGCTACATAGTAAGAAAACCCTTACACGCTGACAAAAGCCTGTGACAAGAAACTAGTCTTCCAACTTTAATTTGGTAATGCTGAAGCAGCAATGGGTATTGCTGAATGAATTTTAGCATTTTAGAATTTTAGTTCTTCAATTACAGAAAGTTGTCCATCTCCTTCTCTACATACTTTGTTAGTCCTCTTTACTCTGCTCTCAAATGGTCAGGACCCCCACAGGACCACCACAGAACATGTCCTATATGGATGGTGGATCATTCTCAGCACTGCAGTGACACTGAGATGGTGGTGGTGTTTTAGTGAGTGGTGTTCTGGTATGAGTGGATCAGACACAGCAGTCTGGAGTTTTTAAACACTGTGTTCACTCACTGTGCATCCTATTAAATACATCTAGAATATTGCTGCACCTTGTAGATACAAAGGCAGAGACAGCAGCTCATCTGTTGTTGCACAGTTTGTGTTAGTGTTTCTCTAATCCTTCATCAGTGCTCAAACGAAACTGCTGTGTCTGATCCACTTATACCAGCACAACACACACAAACACACCACCACCACCATAGTGTCAGTGCAGTGCTGAGAATGATCCACCACCCAAATAGGACCTGACCTGTACTGGTCCTGTGTGTTTCTTTAAAGTATCGTGATGATGAAAGTGTGCCTGGTTGAAGATTTTGAAGTGCAATGTGAGCGCAGGCCAGCAGGGGATTGGGGAGGGGGACAATCGTGCTCTGGTGCATTTAGAGGCTAAGTATGAGTATGCCCTTAATGTTCTGGAATGGTAAGGTCAATGTCCTGACCTTAATCCATATGTTGTAGAAGCAGTTCATGTGAGTAAACCCACAATCATCCCTGAGCTAAAGCTGTTCTGTATGGAGGAATGGGATGATTGATCACCAGTTACTGGAAACAATTACATGTCGGAGATCACACCGCGTACTGAAAGTAAAGATTTGCATACATTTGCCACTCACAGATATGTAATGTTAGATCATTGTCCTCAATAAATAAATCACCAAAGGTAAAACTTTTGTCTCATTTGTTTAATTTAGTTCTCATTATCTACTTTTAGGACTTCTAGGAAATCTGATGTGATTTGTAGGTCAAATATATGCAGAAATCAATAAAATTCTAAGAGTCCACAAACTTTCAAGTTCCACTATATCAGAATTCTCTGATATAATTCGGAATTCATTGTTCCATCAATGATGGCAAGCCATCCTGGCCCAGATGCAGCAAAACAGGCTCAAACCATGATACTACCACCACCATGTTTCACAGATGGGATAAGGTTCTTCTGCTGGAATGCAGTGTTTTCCTTTCTCCAAACATAACGCTTTTCTTTTTAAAAAAAAAGTTCTATTTTGGTCTCATCCGTCCACAAAACATTCTTCCAATAACCTTCTGGCTTGTCCACGTGATCTTTAGCAAACTGGAGACGAGCAGCAATGTTCTTTTTGGAGAGTAGTGGCTTTCTCCTTGCAACCCTGCCATGCACACCATTGTTGTTCAGTGTTCTTCTGATGGTGGACTCTGATGAACATTAACATTAGCCAATGTGAGAGAGGCCTTCAGTTGCTTAGAAGTTACCCCCTTGGGTCCTTTGTGACCTCGCCAACTATTACATGCCTTGCTCTTGGAGTGATCTTTGTTGGTCTATAACCACTCCTGGGGAAGGTAACAATGGTCTGGTGGATTCCAAACCCTTTAGAGATGGTTTTGTAATCTTTTTCAGGCTGATGAGCATCAACAACTCTTTTTCTGAGGTCCTCAGAAATCTCCTCTGTTCGTGCCATGATACACTTCCACAAACATGTGTTTTGAAGAGCAGACTTTGATAGATCCCTGTTCTTTAGATAAAACAGGGTGCCCACTCACACCTGATTGTCATCCCATTGATTGACATCTGACTCTACTTTCACCTTCAAATTACTAGCTAATCCTAGAGGTTAACATACTTTTGCCACTCACTAATATGTAATATTGGATCATTTTCCTCAATAAATAAATGACCAAGTATAATATATTTGTTTTCTGTTTATCTACTTTTAGGACTTGAAAATCTAAATCTGAAAGTAGCTCCTAGTGAAGAAATTCTAAAAAACAAACAAACTTAGAATTGTGGGTGTTTCCCTCAGAAATTTAGGAGTATATCCCATTAAAGATAAAAGTTACTCATAAAGCATCTTCTGACCACCAAGAGATCCTAAGATGGAAAACTGTTAGGAGTAGGGAGGAGGACTTAGGAGGTAGGATTTAGTACTTAGGACTTAGGCTTAGGAGTTTTCTTAAGTAAAAGAGAAAATGGAGGAAATACGACGAGGCAGCAGAACATTCTCCAAACACTGAATAACAGTGAGTTAATCCAATGCAACCGATTAGATTGTACAGGAATAATGTTTGTGGTTGATCTTATTAGAGATTCACTCGCATCTCCTACCCAGTGCAACAATGGTGTAATGCTTGAAATGAATACGAATCAACCCCAACAGTTAAATAGATTAGACACGGCAGCATAATTTGTGACAAGAGCAGAGGCGCATTTTCTCCAGTTCATAGGCTTTAAGTACGCTACAAAAATTACCAGCATGGAAAATAAACTGTCAATGAAATAAAACAAATAAACGTGTGTGTGATTAGTGTAAAACAAGCAGAAACAGCCTATGTCTAGAACATGAAAAAAGGCTTATAATAGGCTAAACAGTATTTCCTTAATTAAGAGAGTGCGTGTGTGTGTGTGTGTGTGTGTGTGTGTGTGTGAGAGTGTGAGTGTGTGTGAGAGAGAGAGAGAGAGAGAGAGAGATGGTGACAGTCAATCACAGTCTTCAAAAGAATGCGTCATAAATAGCAACTGGGTAAACCCCACACAAAAATGCCTTCAGGCATGACCTAACGCATGTCTTTGGATGTGGGGCTGAAGTACCCGGAGGTAACCCACACAGACACAGGGAGTGCAAACGGGCAGTGGCTGGGAAGGGACTCAAACCCAGGTCTATGGAGCTCTGAGCTGACAGAACTAACCACTGTGCCACCCTATTAGCCCACATCCTATGTAGAAATCCTTCCACTCTTCTCTGATATTACACATCTACCTGCAGGTTCACCTGTTCATAAAATCTTGTACACCATTTGATATCTAAAGTTCTGGCAATCACTGAAACAAATAATTAAACACATGGCCAAAATGGCATTTGTGCATTCTGAGGACCTAAAAGTTTTGGGTGCATCTTTGCATGTGACAGACATGCTTTCAGGCTCGACCACAGAGTCTGGCAGTTTGCTACTTAAAGGCCAGTCATAACCAATGTCATCAGTAAGACAGGATTCTGGTTCCTGTGTGCAGCTGGTACAGTAGGGTATACTGTATATCAGTCAGGCTGTGAGCAGAGTGTCTGAGATAGTGTACTGTAGGCTGCCAAGGTCTGCTGCTATTCTTCACCGGTAATGGTTAGCCATTTATAATTCATAAGAGTGCCTAGTCTCAGTTAATGTTGCCCTGGGCTGTTTTATTTCTGCTTTGTGCTTTGTCTAAAAGTCAGTTTGTTGACAACTCCTGAGCATGTCAAACTATCACCACTAATAATTGCTTAAGGAGGTGGAACTTTTGCAAATGTTGGTTCCAGCACGAAAATAGCCTACATTCCCTGCACCTTATCTAGAACTCTGTATGATGAATTTTTTATTCTTTTCCCGCTTTTACTCTTAACAAAGATTCCTCTATAATTCAAAGCGATAGCTAAGAGTGAAATAATAAAAAGGAATAATGTAGCATGCTGCTCAGAAGACGGTTCCTTTTAAATGTGCGATGGGAAATTTTGTCAAGCATGGCTTTTTTGGCTGCTCTCTCTCTCTGGCGCGCGCACTCCTTTCTTTCTATGTGTACGTGTTATTGACCAAAGAGAAGGTGCTGTAGCGGGAATGGAGCTCTGAAATTGTATGCAGCTTTTCTCTGGGTGTGAAGGCAGCCTAGGGCAGTAGCTCTATATGTGCGCTGGGTCACCGGCGCTGCTGCTCTGTAGGCGACAGTGAGTGATTGTGAGCGCTGTGTGATTAGTGCCAATTAGAGCTCCTGTCACTTTCCCGCACTGCGCGCATCGGCCGCTCTCTCTACACCGGCTTTAGGGATTATTTTGAATGCGCTGAGAAAACAAAAGAAAAGCGAGGGGAAGACGGAGCACGGAGACTCGACAGCACTTCCGAGACGACGGTGACAGAAGCGTGTCATTCGGCTTAGTGAGACGTCTCCTCAGGCTTCATCCTTCCTCCCGCAAACGCTATTATTCCCCCATGTCAGCACTCACACACGCGCCATGCGCTCAGAGCCAGCCAGCATCTTCGCGAAACCTCATAACGATCATTAATTGATTAGACCATCGTGTGCGTTCAGGCCAGCGAAAAAGATTTTAGAATAAACAACGGCTGACGATGCCACATGCTCGAAGACGAGGATATCCAAACAGCAAGCTGCAGCTTTGTTAATATCACACGCTGACTAAATCATTGTTATTTAGTTAGTAGGCGATAGATCCTGTTAGTTATTTTTGTATAGCCTATTGTATTTGTACCTATATTGGTTTAAAGTCGATTGTTTTCTCAGCCTTCAGGACTAGAATAATTACCTGCTCTCTCTCTCTCAGGTTCGCCTTATCTGCAGGCAAGCAAACAGTGTACACATAAGCTAGACGCAGCAAATCCTCGTATTTAGCTTCATTCACTATTCATGAGGAATTCATTTCGCATTAAAGCCGTTTAGTCGGCTACGTTAGAAGGAGAATGTAAACATTTAAAGCAACCTGAATTGTAATATTTACGTGCCTCTTTAAGGCACTAAAATATAGCTAACTACCACTGTTACACATTACAAGGACTTCCCTTCTAAACTCAAAACAGCAAACGCCGGTATATGGTGTTTTGTATGCTAGTATGCTAGTCAAGCAGTAAAGTCATGCAAGTTCCTTCTTCCATATTAGTCTAAGTTAAGTCAATGTTGTTTGAGCAGCATACCAGTGACCAATTTTCATCATGGTTAATGAATTCTTCTATTCTGAAAAATAGATTACTTCTTTAAAGACAGTAAAATTCATAAGATAGATAGATAGATAGATAGAGTACTTTATTTATCCCCAAAGGGAAATTTCCTTGTTGCAGCAGCAATACACATAACAATACACAAATATAAATACAGAAAAAAACAGAAAATGACAAATTTAAAACTGATAATCTTACAAATGGGTAACACTATTGGGATAGGAGTGAGTCATTGTTTAGTGTTATTGCAGTGGGCAGGAATGATTTCCTGTATCTGTCCTTATTAGCGGAGCTGCAGTAACCTCTTACTGAACACACTCCTCTGTCTGTCCAGTAGATTGTGTAAAGGGTGTGTTGTGTTGTCCATTATTCTGATCAGTTTGTTTCGCATCCTACTCTCTACAATCAGTTCTAGGGGTTCTAGAGTAGTTCCAAGCACAGATCCAGCTTTCTTTAAGAGTTTGTTCAGCCTCTTTAAGTCGCTAGCTCTGATTCCGCTTCCGCTTATTGAAGGTGAAGTTACAGTGGATTTGATAACTTTTTCAGTCTTGCATGATCTGATGTAGAGAACTCGTGTCTTCTTCTGTATGTTTCCGAAGACATGGAGTGCCACAGCTCTAAGACATGACAAATCTGCTGTGATTAATTCGGGCTTGGGAGGCGAAACAACGCGCTCTTTAGAGCCAGTCGAACTGATCACTTTAGAGCTGGAAAAGTGGAAGCAGCAGTTTGTACTTTCATAATCAGGCCTGTTGGCCATTCTGGACTTCTGAGACACTGCTTCACAAATAACAATGTCAGCATCAGGTTTTTTAAACAGATCATGATGTATCTGAGGAAGGAAGAACAAACATAAATAATTAAACTCAAAGAAAAGCTGACTGCGAACAGGCTTTTCTCTATGATGCTGGACTTATGCAACACCCTATAGATAGTTATATTTAGTGAGGCATTTGCAGTTTCACCATAACATCAATAAAATTAAGTCCTAGAGTGGGTCTGGGGTTAAGTGCTCTATATGCAGTTTGTGTTTCAGATTTAACCACTGATGTTAATTGTGTGAAAAATGGCAGGAAAAAGTTGGTAAAATGGACGGAACTGATTGAA
Organism: Ancistrus triradiatus; assembly: GCA_025084515.1. Classification (NCBI taxonomy): domain Eukaryota; kingdom Metazoa; phylum Chordata; class Actinopteri; order Siluriformes; family Loricariidae; genus Ancistrus; species Ancistrus triradiatus. The sequence goes on along the minus strand of JAJAGP010002456.1, from coordinate 58,922 downwards.
AAAATGACTGAATAAATCTGCAAAGATACACATCAAAACAGCTCAGAGTGAAAATGCACATTCGGCTAGGCCCTGTGGAAAAGATTAAGCACATATTTTACCATAAAATGAGCCATGTCCTAATTTTCATTAGGCTGTGAATCGCAGCGACCACGCAAATGAGCTAAACCTCAGCATAATTTCCCAGTTAATTGTGTCGCACGAGTTTCACCTTGCTTTGTGCCCGGGTTACTGCGCACTATTACTGCATTAATATCTGCACGGAAACCATCTCAGCGATCAAGTCACGGCTAATTACACATTTACATACAAACACCCAACAATCTTTTGTCCTCTGTAATTTATACCATCAATAAGCCGTTTAATCAAAGGCGGGGTGGGGGGGCATATGTTTGCTGCAAACATACTAATTGGCACCATGCTGACTCGTTGCAGTTTGGTTTGGGAAGGGTTGAGTTGAATGGACAATGCACAATTGCATACACACACACACACACACACACGCACACACGCACACACATACACACGCACACACACATACACACACGCACGTCTTTCTATCATTGTGGGGACAATGACATAATGACTTTTCATTGACATAATATTACTGTAGCTAATTAATGCACAAATACACATTTGCCTAATCCTAACCTTAACCTTAACAAGGAGGTTGCAAGTTTTTGTAAAAATACAGAATAATGGCCCACAAAGAAAAAATGTAAGATCTCTTTATCATTGTGGGTAAATTTGTTCCTAGCAATGATATATAAACATACACACACAGGGAGTGCTTTGCAAGTTTTTGTTGTCTGATGAACAGACCCATGTTGAATCACACTAACCGGATTGGTTCGGGCTGCTTTCCGATAGTCAATCACAAGACACTCTAAAGTTAATTAGTCCACTTGGGGCAGACACACAAAGTCCAGGCAAACTTGAAAGACCTTTTCTGTGTAACTTTACTCATTTATTGCCCCAACATAAATTGAGAAAAATATTTCAGTTTATTGTTTTTCAGAACTCTCTTTGATGGGTAAGGTTAAGATGTTATGGACTGTGGTGGCCTAGCGGTTGAGGTACTGGACCAAGGACCAGAAGGGTTAAAATCCCACCTCTGCCAAGCTGCCCCTGTTGGGTCCTTGAGCAAGCCCTTAACGCACAATTGCTTAGATTGTAAGACTGTATCGACTGTAAGTCACTCTGGATATGGGTGTGTACTAAATGTCATAAATGTAAATGTTATGGCAAATTACAAAAATTACAAACTATTTAACCTTTTTTGCTGACTCTGATGCTGCTCTTGATCAAAAATGGTGGAATGAAAAATCGTGTTATTTAGTAGACATGGTATTTTACACAAAGTTATAAACAGAAAGAAAACTGCCTACGAGCGATGGAAATGTAGATCCATTATATTGAGCATGCACACTGGCTCCACTAGGGGGGGTCATAATTTACCCGTTTAGTAGTGCCAAACAAATCTACTAAATTTATGGCATGATGAAATATCTATTGTATAAAAAGATGGCAGTTTAACATGTAAAAAATAACACAAATCATGTTTTATTTATATCGTAAGATATATGTCATAAATGTGTCAGTTCTATTGCTAAGAGAAAAAAAGGTGTTGTCAGGCAGGGGCAGAGACATATTTATAAACCTTTTCAAATTCCATGGTGTGTCTTGATACATTGAGATGAGACTGAGAGAATATTTATCTTTTAGCTTTAAAGCACACTAGCACACACACACACACACACACACACACACACACACACACACACACACACACACACACACACACACACACACACACACACACACACACAGTGAGAAAGGGATTGCCAAAAAGCCCTTTATATCTTTGCCAAATACTAGGGCAGAGAGTAAGCAAAGACTCTCTTTGCCCCTAAATAAAAAGGCCGAAGGCCTCACTGAATGCCAATTTGGCATTGGTAAACAACATATTTAAGCCTCAAACAATGTGTTTCCCTGATGACCAAATTATTTATGAAATCAAACAGAATCCGGCTGTTAGCCATATGGGACATGCTCCCTGCCCTCATTTTCTCCATCATTCTGGAGTGCTACACAACAAATACGCATACAAATGGTCTTTTATGGATATCATAATGTAGCCCCATGTGTGCATAAAGATTTGATCGACTTCATCAGCAGCTGCTAATTAAGACCGTGCTACCATTTAGCATGCCTCATCACATATGTATTAAAGAAGATAAGCAGGTATTTAAAAAAGGCTATGAATACATGAGAACAGACTTTAGATCATAGAGTTGCCACAGTCAGCATCATGACATGAAACACTTGTCCAGAAGATGACTATAATGAATGAAAGCAGGCACTAGCCTTGTAGAAAAATGGCACAACTAATTGGAACATACAGTATGTGTAAGTCTTTGTTCTGAATGTTTGAGAGGCTGTTACATAGGCTTGGAGTGGCTTGGGCAGACTGGTATCAGCTGCCTTATCCCAAATGTTATCTGTTACACCTTGTCCCAGTGCAGCAGATTACAACTCAGCACTCTTCTGTCATCAGTCACTGAAGATGCAGACATTTAAATAAGGTCTGATGGTGACTGTGGTGGCTGGCTTGTTCTCTTTACTTCAATAAAAGAACAATTTAAGAACCTTGCACAAGTGCCAACAAGTCTATAATATTTGTCTAAGTCTATAGTATTTTTCCCAACACTTTCTCTGGTAATTATGAACAGAGTTCTAGCTACCAGACAGATTTAGAACATGATCACTTAACCCTACAATGTCAAATATCAAAATGCAACTCTTAAAACTTCCAGTGGCATGCACACTAACATCTCAGGAAGCTCTCCTGAAAGGAACCCATTTTGTTATTAGATTTTACTGTTTTGACAGCAGTTACACAGAAAAGCATAATATATAAAGCATGGTATGAAATGTTAAGTCATTAGCAAATATGTTTTAAGTTGATAATAATAATAATAATAATAATAACAACAATAATATGTTTAAAAAATATGCAATATGAGTTAGGGAAGGAGTTTGACTGATTTTCTAGACACTGATTAAATATACAACAGCATTGTTATTATTAACTGCTTTTTATTATATATTATATATAATGTATAATTATATATAACAATTTGCAATAATTAGCAATTTTTCACAGTCGTTGCTTAAGCAAAAATCTGACTAAAGACGGGTATATTTTTATGACTGGTGTTATATAAACAGCGTATGTAAACAATTTGAAATGAATTGTAATGGGGTGGAAATTGAGGAAAGGTGGAGAAGAATGGGACTTAAAGCCACATCATTCAAGTTGTTTATCCATGTGTTGTTTGCTGTGTCGATCAGCAGCAGGTGGGGATACAGGGCGAGCTCCCCGGAGAGCGTGGGAGTGAGCAACAGAGCACTAACTAATTCATCTTCCCTTTCAGCCCACAACACATACCTCACATAAACAAGTCATCCCATTCTCCCCGAATATGATAATAAATGTAACATTAGGATTACACAAAACAGGCCTAATAGACAATACACAAACAATGACTTCTGAAAAGCATTAAAAACCTTGTATGACAATGTGTCTAAGATTCAGTGTGATGATAAGTTACACATACAGTATATACAAATTACATATAAATGTAAATAATCATTTTATTTGTATGTATTATTTTGGAACTTCAAATGTTTTAACTCTTAAGCTGTCATCCATGACTGTTTCACAAGGGGTACAGTGGTGCTTGAAAGTTTGTGAATCCTTTAGACTTTCTATATTTATACATAACACTGACCTAAAATATTATCAGATTTTCACCTAAGTCCTAAAAGTAGATGAAGAGAGCTCAGTTTAAAAAAGTAGACAAAAATATTACAGTATATGTGGTAATTGATTTACTAAGGAAAATGGTGCCATATTATATACCTCTAATTGGCAAAAAGATGTGAACCATTAGGATTAGAGGTTTAATTAAAGCTTATATTTGGTGCGACTGGCTGCCCTGTTGTACAGGGATCTCTCAAAATCCGATCTTCACAATAAATTTTTGTGTATCATGGCACAAGCAAATGAGATATCTGAGGGCCTCAAAGTGTTATTGATGCTCATGAGGTTATAAAACCATCTTTAAAGAGCTTGGACCAATCCACAGTCAGGTAGATTGTGTACCGTATTTTTCGGACCATAAGGCGCACTTAAAATCCTTTAATTTTCTCAAAAATCGACAGTGCGCCTTTAAATGCGGTGCGTCTAATGTATGAATTAATTCTGGTTGTGCTTTCTGACCTAGAACCGATTGTAGATGGTACAGGGCGCTCATAAATCTGTCAAAATGTTTTAGCACGGTCTTGGTAAGTTACGGACCTCACGGCAACCGTAGTGCGCAGCATAGAGGAGTAATACGGTATGTGCTTCAGCATTAGGGTACGTGCATTCATTCATTCTTTTTCGAAGCGGATTTCAAACACAACGCTATCAGTCACCCAGTACAACATGGTCATAGAGCAGCTGTGAGAGAATTCAACATTAACGAATCAATGGTACGGAAGTGGAGGAAGCAAGAAGACGCCCTGCACCAGGTAAAGACCAAACTGAGTTTCCAAGGCAACTTAAGAGTTTTGTTTCATTTAATGCGTCTTATAACCCGGTGCGCTTTATGTATGAAAATATACCCGTTAGCAGCCGATCGTTGATCCGATCGCGCCTTATAATCCGGTGCGCTTTATGGTCCGGAAAATACGGTACAAGCGGTGGAAATTCAACACTTTTAGAACAATGTTTTGTGGATGGATGAGAACTAAATAGACTTTTTGGTTTAAATTAGAAGGCTTATGCCAGAAGAAAGGAAAAAATACATTTCAGAAAAATAACTTATAAAAGGAAAGCGTTACTTTTGGAGAAAGGATAACACTGCATTCCTGCACAAGAACCTTATCCCATGTGTGGTGGTAGCATGGTTTTGGTTATACTGCATCTGGGCCAGGACAGCTTGCCATCATTGATGGAACAATGAATTCTGAATACTGAATCCTAACAAAACTCTAAAGGAAATAGGATATTGGTCCCTTAACTAAATCTCAAGAAAATGTGCAGAAAGACCATGTCCCTTTGCACACAAGTCATGCTAACAAAGGACGGTTAAAGAAGAATACATTTATTGTATAAAAATAATGTTTTGGAATGGCTAAGTCACAATCCTGATCTTAATCCAAGAGACTAATCAGCAGTTACCCAAACAATTTAGTTGCAGAATATATAGTAAATGTCATTTGTTCAAATGGGTCCTATTTATCTTCTTTTAGGTCTTAAAATTTTAAAATCTGATGATGTTTAGGTCATATGTAGACAGAAATACATAAAATGCTAAAGATTTCACAAAGTTTCGAGCACCGCCATGTAATCCACCCTCAAGTCACACTCATCAGTTGCCATAGTACTGAAAAGCTGTACTAGTGTCAACACACCCCGTGAAGGAGGGGGTTAGGGTGAGTAGTGGCTCATTATAATTTAAAGGAACAGGCACTTAAACAGGCTGTTCTCAACTGGCCTATTCAGACAAGGTGAGAAAGGTGCTTTGGTGCTTGATCCTTGTGGATTTGTCCCTGCAGACAAAGGATGTCACAAACATTTCATTTAAAAAAGTGTGCTAACTTGTGGAAAAGGGGTAAAATATGTCAACTTTAAAATTAAAGTATCTTTGCGTCTGCCAAGAAGCTAGAACTTTTGTCCAAATCCACAGTGGTTAAATCAGATTACTTTATTTGCTAGTACTGGTCAGGTACAAGAATTTGTTCAGGTAACTTGAAGGCTGCTTTATAATGACCCATTTTAGGTGGGCATGTACCCAAGTAAAATGTTGCTGTGCCCCACTAAAACTACAATCAATTGTATCCTGGATTGCTGAGCATAACTACATGACATGCCATCCAAATTCCCATAATAAGTACTTTTCCCATAATGCCCCAGCATCTTTACAAAAGCTCGAGTGACAAGCGAGTAGTGGACATCTGCAAATATCCAAAAGAAAGTCAGCCTTGCTGCAGGCATGGTAATGATGGCTCATAGCTCTATGTTTTGGCTAACTACTTAGAACCGTATAACCTACCAAAAGTACATATTAGACCACTAAAGGAAAGGCATTCATTAAGTAGCAAAGGCATCGGATATGTTAACATAGACACAACTAATGCAATTAATAAAAAATGAATTTGTTCATATTAACTTGATTTCCATTTCTCATCAATGGCAGAGTAATGCCCACATTAGTGTTCATTCATTCTTTCTTATCTGCTTGATCCTGAACAGGGTCGTGGGAGAGTCGGTGCGTAGCCGCCGGCATAGGGCAAAAGGCAAGAACAACCCTAGACGAGGTGAAAATCCATCATTTTGCACACACACACTAGGGGCACTTTAGAGACACCAGTTAACCTAACACACGTCTTTGGACTGTGGGAGGAAGCCAGAGTAACCAGAGAAAACTCACATAGACAAGGGGAGGACATGCAGACTCCACACAGAAAGGACCCAGACCACTCTCCCTGGGATTGAACCCAGGACCTTCTTGCTGTGAGGTGACAGAGCTACCCACCAAACCACCGTGCCACCCCAATTTAGTGTTAAATCACTGAAACTATGTAGTGTTTTTATGCACAGCTGTGCCCATTCAGTCAGTTGAATTCAGAGGGGCAAACCTGTACCCATTGAGCTGATTGGAAGGGTACAGTTGTGCCCCTCTAAATTCTGTGTGCCCCAGTAGGACACAGCCCTGTCTCATTTAAGAGTGCATTGCCTGAAACAACAAATTTCTTCCAGAGGGGACTAGAACCTTAAAGGTGACATATTATATTGTATTGTATTGTATCGTATCGTATCATATCATATCATACCCCTTTTCCACAAAATAACACAGTTTCCTGTGGTCTTAATGAAATATCTGCAACATGATTTGGTCAAAATACACAAAAACATCAAGCATCAGTGCACGCTTCTCGCTCTGTCTCAACAGCCCTGTTCAGAACTACTGGTTAGAGAGCCTGCTCCTTTAAATGATAATGGGCTGCTGCTCATCCCACCCTAATCATCCGCAAGGTGTGCCAACATGAGTACAGCTTTGCTCTACCATGGCAACTGTTGAACCCTGTTAGATCAACAGGTGGCACAGAATGTGAGATGATACCTACCCACTGCAAAGCATGTCTGTTTGGATAAATACAGCACATTGGCTAACCCCTGATTACGGGAGTGAAACGCAACTATACCTTGCCTGCAGACCAGCTACATGCAGGACAGGGGGCAAGGGTGAAATGGCCTCAGTGATTTATAGTAAGTCATAAACTTCTTGCAAATGTCTACAAAATCAGTAACAACAAGCACTAATTCTCATCTACAGACATTCTGTCATTTTACTCTCATGATATTTACTTGTTGATAAGATGAATTTTATCTTACAGATATGCCAATAACAAACTTTATTGTTTAGCTTTATGGATCATGCAGCAAGTAATAGCAAGAAAAAAATATTTCTAGAAAATTACAGTACATACTACAGTGGTGCTTGAAAGTTTGTGAACCCTTTATAATTTTCCATTTTTCTGCATAAATATGATCTAAAACACCATCAGCTTTTCACAAAGATTATCAAGTCCTAAAAGTAGATAAAGAGAACTCAGTTAAACAAATGACAGAAAAAATATTATACTTGGCCATTTATTTATTGAGGAAAATGATCCAATATTACATATTAATGAGTGGCAAAAGTATGTGAACCTCTAGGATTAGCAGTTAATTTGAAGGTGAAATTAGAGTCAGGTGTTTTCAATCAATGGGATGACAATCAGGTGTGAGTGGGCACCCTGTTTTATTTAAAGAACAGAGATCTATCAAAGTCTGCTCTTCACAACACATGTTTGTGGAAGTGTACAGGGCACGAACAAAGAAGATTTCTGAGGACCTCAGAAAAAGAGCTATTGATGCTCATCAGACTGGAAAAGGTTACAAAACCATCTGCAAAGAGTTTGGACTCCACCAATCCACAGACAGATTGTGGACAAATGGAGGAAATTCAAGACCATTGTTACCCTCCCCAGGAGTGGTCGACCAACAAAGATCACTCCAAAAGCAAGGCGTGTAATAGTTGGCGAGGTCACAAAGGACCCCAGGGTAACTTCTAAGCAACTGAAGGCCTCTCTCACATTGGTTAATATTAATGTTCATGAGTCCACCATCAGAAGAACACTGAACAACAATGGTGTGCATGGCAGGGTTGCAAGGAGAAAGCCACTGCTCTCCAAAAAGAACATTGCTGCTCGTCTGCAGTTTGCTAAATATCACGTGGACAAGCCAGAAGGCTATTGGAAGAATGCTTTGTGGATGGATGAGACCAGAATAGTACTTTTTGGTTTTAAAAGAAAAGCGTTATGTTTGGAGAGAGGAAAACACTGCATTCCAGCATAAGAACCTTATCCCATCTGTGAAACATGGTGGTGGTAGTATCATGGTTTGGGCTTGTTTTGCTGCATTGATGGAACAATGAATTCTGAATGATATCAGAGAATTCTAAAGGAAAATATCAGGACATCTGTCCATGAACTGAATCTCAAGAGAAGGTGAGTCATGCAGCAAGACAACGACCCTAAGCACACAAGTCATTCCAGCATAAGAACCTTATCCCATCTGGAAAACATGGTGGTGGTAGTATTATGGTTGGGCCTGTTTTGCTGCATCTGGGCCAGGACGGCTTGCCATCATTGATGGAACAATGAATTCTGAATTATATCAGAGAATTCTAAATTAAAATATGAGCTGAATCTCAAGAGAAGGTGGGTCATGCAGCAAGAAAACAACCCTAAACACACAAGTCGTTCTACTAAAGAATGGTTAAAGAAGAATAAAGTTCATGTTCTGGAATGGCCAAGTCAAAGTCCTGACCTTAGTCCAATGGAAATGTTGTGGAAGGACCTGAAGTGAGCAGCTAATGTGAGGAAACCCACCAACATCCCAGAACTGAAGCTGTTCTGTAAGGAGGAATGGGCTAAAATTCCTCCAAGCCGGTGTGCAGGACTGAGCAACAGTTACAGGAAACATTTAGTTGCAGTTTGCAATATTGGATCATTTTCCTCAACAAATAAATGACCAAGTCTAATATTTTTGTGTCATTTGTTTAACTGGGTTCTCTTTATCTACTTTTAGGACTTGTGTGAAAATCTGATGATGTTTTAGGTCATATTTATGCAGAAATATAGAAACTTCTAAAGGGTTCACAAACTTTCAAGCACCACTGTACATCACATCTAACATACTTCACCAGCTGTTACCATTAATGCAAAATGGCCCAAAAACACAATTATTATTTCATTACTTACATTTCTTTCATCTGCAGCTTTGCTATGGAAGTATGGTATTAATCCTTCTTTTAGGAAAAGTTTCTTTGCAAGTCCTGTGATGTACTGAACTAGGTTGGAAAAGCAGTTAGACAGAAAGTCGTTAGCACTTTTACCATTTTAAGCGGACCTGTAAAACATATTTGGGCTACGTTTGCTTGTATCCAGACTGAGAAAAAGGTTTAAATCAGAGTAAGGACCTACATATGCTGAGAAATCTGATTACTGGAGTAAAATCCATGCATGTAAATGCACTTAACGTGGATCATATAGCATTTTTTTAATATTTATAAAGGCTGCTATTTCGAAATAGAAGAGGTTCATATTTTTGTTACTATTTCGCTTGGCTTCAAAAAACAAAGGGAGAAATTAATACTAAACCAATATTATTCTACATGATTTAGTTCCAGAGGTTTGAAGTGAGCCGTTAAGGCAAACTTTACATTAAGGGCATATCATTTGAAAGTGCAATATTCTTGAGAAAAAAGGGGTGTAGGTTATGTTAACACGAATGTTACATTCATGAATCATGTAGGGAAGATGAATATGAGGGGCTTGCTAAATTAAATGGTATTTAGCCCTGTGCACAGCACGGCAATAGATCTGCGAGGCAGACATACATAACCTAGAAGAGACTGCATCCCAGAGGCCTTTGAATTTCCCACTGCAAGAGGTCAAAACTCTCCATGATCTCTCATAATACAGGGCCAAGCACCAGGTTCTCACCACCACAGAATAGACTCTCATTCTTCACATTACAGCTACGTGTCTGTGAGTGGTATTGAGTGTCTGGACCATATGAATAGGAACAATGCTAATGTGGCGTGTACGGATGCAGTATTCCTGCAGGACGACGGAGAGGGAGGGTTACGCAGGGGGTCTCTAAGCTGCTGTCACACCTCGCGTAATTATGATTAACGATGTACCTGGGAAGATGTTCTCTCCACTGAGTTTATAGTCAGACGTGTTCACTAAATATTATCACTGCAGTGGGTGGCTGCCGGGGGCTCCACTGATGGAGCACGAATCATGAGTAGAAAAGTCTGTACCAAAAATCCTGCCTCGCAGTCAAATTAGGATGAAAACTACACACCGTTTCATGTGCATTTTAATTGCCTAAACATTTGCAAATGGTTGCTGCTTATGTGTAAAAACATATATGTCTGTGTTACAGTGCTGCCAATTAAGCATCTTTACTAAAAGGGTTGATGACATTTCCCATTAATTAATTATGCATGCATTTCTCATGAGCTCATCATAAAAAAAATTGAAGGAATAGTCAGTCAGCTTAGTAACAAAGGCAGCAACTACATATCAAACCATCACTGAATTTTCTTAAGGTTGAATGTTATGTGTTATAGAAAGGGCCACTAAGAAGTAAAGCAGGACTAATTACAGTTAATGGAATCTTTGTTATAGTCCTAACCAGTCTTCATCTGAAAGCCCTCCTCAGTATGTTAGGGATAGAGGCAGGATATTGTCTAGCTATATGGCTTTTTACATTATTCGTCCCAATGTATAAACGTGACAAATATTATTGGTTCCCAAGTAATAATCACTATCCACAAAACAAACAGTTTAAATTTGAATACAATATATTTTACTTTAGCAAGTATGTTCTTTGCATTTAATTCTTTTAAGCTTACTTTTCTGGGTATGTGTGCATACAGTAACTAACATGCTAACTGCATGGTGCCAATGGGAGTACTGTTAAAGCATTTAGCACCAAGTATTCTAAGGCGCATAACAATCTTAACTGCTTAATTTAGAGCATAACAATCCCAATCATTTTATAGCCTTCATTAGCAGAAGCTGGCAGTTGCTTTGCTATGTTATGCTATGTTGCTAAGTAGTAAAGCTCTTAGTTTAATTACATTTTTTAGCAGGTCAGAGTGTCCCTTCTTAAATAATCACTGTCAACCAAGTTACTTCTTTTGCAATATTCTTAATGTATATTATATTTGAATGTATCACAAGTTATGTATTTGAATTTGTATTTAGTTGGCAGGAAGCACTATTTATTAGAGATTCATAATGGCTGCTAAAGTGACTACATCACCAGAGTGCCTAATCCTTCTTCGGACCTCCCCGATTTACAATGGGGATATGTTCCGACAAAGTGAATTTATCATAAATGAAGCATTTTTATATGTACTGTATATAACATAGCACAGCCTATATTAAACATGTTTAAAACATGTTCGCAACCTTGGCTTTTCCTTACTACATTTTCCAGCACTGCCGAGTGCTGGTGAGTATTGTACCTAAGCATGTAACTCAAACATGCTTCAACTCTTAGATTAAAATCTAATTGTCATAACAGAAAGCATATTTTAAAATAAAGTATTTAATATCTCATGTAATTTATTGATTAATGCATTTCCCTCACTATTACCCAGTGCTCATCAGTCTCGCCACATGACCCTCTACATCACGCACTGCCGACTTCCGCATACGAGTGCTGGAGAGTACTGCGTATCTCCTGCTTGGGAAAAAAAAAAAAAACAGGGAGTACCTATATTTTGCATTTCAAGTTTTATCCCCACTATTCCAGATCAGGATCATGGAGGCTCTGGCGGCTATTCCTGGAGGACACGGTGCAGGCATATGCTTGCCCTGGATGTAATGCCAGTTCATTGCAGGACTGGCAGGGGTCACTATTGCAGTGCTGTGGGATGACACCTCGACTGCTCTACCTTTCCTCAGATACGCCCAATTGTGCAGATTTTTCCGCATTTCAATCCCATTTAACTTGGTAAGCCCATCTCTGGAATCATTCACAGGGTACTGGAGAGAATGCACATTGAATGGGGCAACAATCCGTCAGGCACAGTCAGTTATGCCAGTGCAATGCCCACCTGGACGACTTCAGAACTTGAGCCCAGTTTACGGTGCTGGTGGGCCAGAGTAGTAGACCTCTGTACAACCTGAGCCCCACTGTTGTTATTGAAGGTGGTAATAGTTATAGTAGTATTTTTGTACTCTTTGTTTGTACATCATATTGTTATTGTCTGGAAGGTGAAAAAATGTTGTGATTTCTGGGTCCATTTTGCCTACTCAGAGTCATGGGCCTTTCGCCCTCTCTCTCCCTTTCTCTCTCCCTCTCTCGCTCTCTCACCCTTCCCCCACAGACTAGATTGTTATAAATGCTGTTTATGATCCTGCTATGACAGCTGTGAAGGGCAGGCACGGCAGAGGATGCAGCCGCAGCGTATTTCCTCAATGTCTGAATATGTTATGGCATTGTAAAGTACCCTGTCTTATAATGGAGAGGCTCACGCCAGCTCTGAGGTTGAGAGCACTTCTCCTCGTAGTTTAGCGGAGATCTGCGTCCGGTTTTGTCTTTGGTTAACTATTTATTGAAGATAATATGGACAAACACATTTAATACTGACCTTGTGCTCTTTATGTACAGTACATGGGTTAAATCTCATAATTCAGCATGGACATGAAATGACTTCAAATGATGTCAACTGATTTTGTGTGGTTTTTGATTGCTTAATTAAAATATCTCCTACTTTTCTGGTTACTGAACAAAATCCAAGAATATCTGCAAAATTACCAAAAACCTAATGACATAAAATTGTAAAGCACAAACCACAGTCTCACCGCTTAGAAGGAATTAAGAAACGTATTAAAGCTAAGATAATGCCACTCCATACATGTCAGGGAGATAATTATGACGAGCTTCTTCAGTTTTGATTGTTATATGGCCTCTCAACTGTAAGACTTCCACACGCTATTATAATGTGATATCCACTTCAATATATTTTCTTCTAAGCAGAGTGATGGTGAGGATGTCTTCTGCCTAGACATCCTTGTCCTTCATTCCTCTTCCTCAGCCATATGCTTTATAGCCAACAATAAAATATTTTACTACTAAATAAATTGCGCTCATATTGAATTGCTGCTCCTATATATGTCAGCGAAGATCTACAATTATTTTTTAGCAATGGCAAGCCCATAGTTTATCATAATGTGAGAAGAGCAACCAGCGCTGGTACACATCATTGGCTTTTCTTGCTTAGTTAGATCGTGAAGGTCAGAGTTCCTTAGGCTTTTATGGCTGTTTAACTTTGGAGAATTATCACATGTGAGGACGCATGCTGATTTACAGCCTGGAGAGTGGCTGCAGTCAGACAGGCAGAGTATAAAGGTGACTAGGCCATGCTACTTGATTATCATCTAACCTAGTGCAAGTCTACACATAGTGATAAAAGATTAATTGATTTACCAGTAAAGTGCATGACTGCTTTGCAGACAAATAAGTGAAAATATCTGCTTAGGATATATGTTAATTCGTTTCAGCAGAGAATACTACACTCTGAATAGTACTATCTTTTAGGACCCACCATTCCGTTAGGGGAGCACCATTCACCTCCTTCAACCACCCCTTTTCTGCATTCCAAGGTTAGTGTGCACTTGCGTGAGTTTCTTATCAGTGTGTGCTACAGTGAACTTTTTTGTATTTATCAGCCACTGATTGGTGCAAGTCTTCCTACATTCCCATAATTATGTACTCTGCATAGTGGTGGCCGAGGGTCATAGGATGTCAGAGCGTCTTCAGGCTGATCAAGAACTCTGTGGCGGTGTCAAGAGGAACAGATGACTAGCAAATGCCAGGAGATAAACAGAGGAAACAGGACTGGTAAATCGAAAAACAAACAGACCACGGGTACAGAGTGGGGATCATACATTGGGGCAAAAAAATATCTAGTCAGCCACTGATGTGCAAGTTTCTCCTACTTAGAAAGATTAGAGAGGTCTGTATGTTCATCGTATATACCCTTCAACTTGAGAGACAGAATGGAAAAAAAAAAAACCCACAAACAAGTAAGATTTGCTGGCTCTCCCAGACCTGTAACTTCTTAAGAACTCTTCTGTCCCTCCACTCGTTTACCTGTATTAAAATGGCACCTGTTTGACTTCGTTATCTGTACAAAAGACACCTGTCCAACGCCTCAAACATCCAGACTCCAACTCACCATGGCCAAGACCAAGACTGTCGAAGGGACACCAGGAAGAAAATGTAAGACCTGCAGCAGGCTGGGAGAGTGAATCTACAAATATTCAGCATTTTTTTTTTTTGGGTGTGAATACTCACTGTGGGAGCAGTGTAAGAAAATGGAATACATGGTTTATCTCCCTCGATCTGGGGCTCCACACAACAAAGCATCTTCATCCCAGGGGTCAAAATGATCATGAACGTGACAAAACTCCCAGACTACACGAAGGGACCTAATGAATGACCTGCAGAGAGCTGGGACTAAAGTAACAAAGGCTACCATCAGTAACACACCATGCTGAGAGGGACTCAGATCCTGCAGTGCCAGGCGTGTCCCCCTGCTTAAGCCAGTACATGTCCAGGCCCATCTGAAGCTTGCCAGAGAACATATTGATGATCCAGAAGAGGATTGGGAGAATACCATGTGGTATAATATCAGAACTTTTTGGTAAAAACTCAACTCGTCATGTGTGGAGGAAGAAGAATGCTGAGTCCCAAGAACACCATACCTACTGTGAAGCTTGGGGGTGGAAACATCATTCTTTGGGGTTGTTTGTCTGCAAAGGGGACAGGATGACTGAGCCGTGTTGAGGGAAGAATGAACGGGGCCATGTATCTTGAGATTTTAAGCCAAAACGTACTTCTATCAGTGAGACCATTGAGGATGGAACGCGGCTGGGTCTTCCAGCATGACAATGATCCCAAACACACTGCTCGGCAATGAAGGAGTGGCTCCATAAAAAACATTTCAAGGTCCTGGAGTGGCCTAGCCAGTCTCCAGACCTCAACCCCATAGAAAATTTGTGGAGGGAGTGTTGTCCAGCGACAGCCCCAAAACATCACTGCTCTAGAGGAAGATCTGGCAATGGAGGAAATGGGCCAAAATCCAGCTACATTGTGCAAACCTGTGAAGACTTCAGGAAATGTTTTGACCTCTGTCAGTGCAACAAAGGTTCGTTACAAAAGTATTGATTTGAACCTTTTGTTATTGACCAAATACTTATTTTTTCCAACATAATTTACAATTAAATTTTTTTATTTAAAAAATTCCCCCCCCCCCCCCCCCTCCCCCCCCCCCTTCATACAATGTATTTTTCTCATTATGTTTTCATTGTTGTTTTATCTCCTGAGCATTGCTAGTCCTCTGTCCCTCTTGCACCCACCACGAGTTATCTCTATCTCAACACCTCTATGGGGATCCCACTACCTGCCGGTTCTTCTCACCTGTAGCCACTGGATCTCCACCACCCTCTACAATTTTGTTTTGGGTCTTGTGCCATGCCTCAGACCTCTGGACAGCTTCAGAAAAGATAAGCTGTAGGAACTCTGGGCTGGGTTTGTTTGGGTGCCAGTTAACTCCAGGGGAATGGAGCATCTTCCTTTTATCCCTCCTCTGTTTAGACCCCTGTCCTATTTCTGCTCTGTCTGGGTCATTTCAGTCCTATGCGCCATCTCTTCCTGTTTTTGGGGGCTCTTCCTGTTCTGTGGTGCATGTGATTAGCATGTGACTTAGTTTGATCCTGCATGTCCTCCCCGTGTCCGCATGGGTTTACTCTGGGTAGTCCAATTTCCTCCCACATACCAAAGACATGCGTTAGGTTAATTGGCTGCTCTAACCTGGCCCAGTGTGAATGTGTCTGACTAGTATTGATGTAAAGTTGTTCCAGTCAAGAATAGTCATCGAAGCCGATGCAACATTAAATTAAATTAAACAAACAAAATCCTGTTGTTGGGTGTTTTGACACAGTGATCTTTGTGGTGGGATTCTATTATTACGGCATCAAGCTGGATGGGGTGCACAGTCCTGTGGTCTCACCTCCTGTGGAGGTTCACACCTGGATTTTGTTCTGCCTACTTAAGCCTGAGATTTTCTCTACTTTTTGTCAGTCCTTATAGTGTCCTAGTTCTGGTGTCCTGTTTCTTGTATGCACTAAGGTTGGCTCTGCTTCTTTTCTTGTTTCTTTTCTTGTTTCTCCCTGGTTTCTCTTCTTGTACTGTACTGTCCTGTCCTGTGTTTTTTTGTATCAATAGATGTGCCTCATTCCCACATTTTACCAGTGTACATTGTTTGTTTAACATTTTTCAGTTCATTATTTTATCTATACATCTCCTGATCATCCGCAAGCCTTTGTGTTCACTGTTAACTAGAACTTCTGTGCACTTGCAAGTTTATTTTCCCTCCTTGTATCCTCTGTGCATTCATAGTCTGTATATTTAGCACCTTTTCCTATTAGTCTGCATTTCCTGTGTGTTAGATTGTTGCTTATAGTTCTGTTAGCCAGTCCTCAATTTCTTGAGTTTACTAGTGTATGTTCCTTCTGCCTGTCTCCTACATGTTAGATTGCTAGTGTTTGTCCAATGTGTCTGGCATCATGACCTTCTTTGTTAATAAACCTCTTGAACTTATGTCCACTTCCCCATTTTCTGTTCAGCATTCTGAGTACAAGAATGATGCCAACTGCCAAATTTTAATGTTTCTTCAATAAAAACTTTGATAATTAATGGAAAGTGGCAAGGTGACATTCATTGCTCATCTCTTTATTAATATTTTGCTGATTAGGGCAGATTTGGGCCCACTGATACCAAAGCCTGTAGCTTTCTATCTATAAGCTTATAATAGCATAAAATTGCAGGATTGCAGCTAAAAGGTCAACCAAGAAACCTGTTTAGATCAAAAACACATGCGAAGCCCCATTAAATAGATTACCTAACAGAAGGTATATTTTAATGACATAATGGTTACTTAGTTTAAATCCCAAGATATAACAATAATCTAGGACTTACCACTGGTAAAATAGGTTAAAAGATCTTAAGATATATCATTAATCTTGAACTAACTTCTGGTAAGAGCTTTAAAAGATTGCTTGTGGGTGAAACACATCCTTTACACAGACCCAAAACAAATGGTGCATAATTTAAGAAAACAGGATTTAATTATGGAAATTTTCAATTCATTATGTGTCAGGAGATAAAATTTTATTTCACCTCCCACAGAACTCCTTCATGTCAGCACACTGACACAAGCTAAATAATGTACACTAAAGTACTACGTGCAGTCTGAATGAAAATGTAGTTTGTTTTGTGCTTATTAGCCACAAATTAATGAATCCTCTTTCCCATAACTGAATTGACCCTCAAGCTATATTAATATACATATTTCCCCCATTAAGTAAACTTGTAGTACAGTACAGTACATATTTCCACTACCATATTTCTGGCTGCCATAGCTAAACACCAGTTCTTAGCATTGTATGCTATTTCCTGACCTAAATCGTGTTTTTCACCATAAATAATTCATTCCTGAGAAAAAGTTATTTTCTTCTCAAAAGGTATTCAACCAAAGCTCACGTGCATGTGCTTAGACTCGTTGCATGCTGGATAGCAGCCAACTCCTTTTTATTCAGCCACTAGAGGGAGAGGTCTTCTTTAAAGAAGTACTGCAGCTCTCTGTGAACTCTTCCCTCCAATTTCAACCATGACTGCAAACACATTATTGAATACTCAATAGCAAATTATAACAAAAAAGTCCTGGGGCCTCCTGAGCAGACATATTAAACTGAATCCATCCAATGAACAGAAGAAAACACTGGGCAAACTTCAGTTTTTCATTCTCCACAGTGTCAGCCCAAGCGCTCTCACTTTTTTTTCCAAGCATCTGCATTTTACTCCTCATCATCCATCATGATGTTCATCACTTTCATTGGGGATTGTTTGTTTTGTTGTTTGTCAACATGACGGAAGAGATGTGCTTTTCTAAAGCCATGTGTTAAAGAATCACCCTGAAGTAGAACATACACAAGGTTGCCATGGAGCCCATTCATGTGCAAATGTGTCATTTAAATATTTTTAAGAGGATCAGTTCAGATTACGCCAAAGTTTGACAGAGATAATTCGATGGCTTGTGTAACGGCTTTGGGCAATCATTCACTGCATGTCAGTGTACTTCACCAACTCACATATTTTAGTTTATTTTGAGTAAGTGGTTCCAAAAAATTATGTCTACTTTGAAATTAATAGCCTCTGACAGAAACTAACCTTGACACACTCTCTGAATGTGATCCCATTACTAATCTGGCTTACTTCACACTTAACTCTTTACTTTTACAATATAAGCTCACACTTTTATACAACAACCAAAACTGGTTATTTTGAATTGTGAAGTGTTAACTGTAGGGTTGCCAATGATGTCAGGCAAAAAAATAAATAAATACATAAATACATAAATAAAAATAAAATGTAAAATACAATTTGAGAAAAAAACAACAACCAAAAGTTCTGTACTGTTTATGATGTAAAGCAAAGTCACAGATGTGTTTTTATTTGCTCGCCAGCTTGCATTAATACATAAATATACCTCGGAGACCCCCTAGCATTTGGAACAAGTAGGGACCACATAAATATTTATGCTTAAGCCTCTTGAGGCCTGCTATTAGTCCTGAGATGTTTTACTTTTGGAGACTGTCAAAGCGCTCTAACGGTCATTAACTACAGGGGTGACAGGGACCTCTGGGTCAAACATTTTGAAACGACAAAAGGCTGTGATAGAATTACTTGGTGAGCCCCAAATTACTTCTGTGTCATTGCTGAACAATATTTCCCTTAAAATCATTCCTCCCTGTGTTAACGCTATGACCCCTTTCACTGCATATGGAAATGATTGTTTGTATATGGCACTAAGGGATGGAGATGGTGAGGAGTTCACGGACAATGTTGCTGCCAGCATCGACCCCCAACAGGCCAAGCGCTGCCCTCCCCCTGTTTTGTTGTTCTTTGTGAGAAAAGTTGATTAAAAACAAGTTGGGAATCAAGACAGGGAGTTGGGAATGAACGTGTTGGGGTGGAGCGGTAAAGCTGTGGAAACCAAACATACAAGACCTCACGGGGGAACCGCATACAAACATACACTCTACGCACACAGCCTTATTTTGGAGGACAATTTTCATAGGATACATAGGATTTCATACAATACAATTACAATACAATTAATAATGCAAATTAACAAAACAAACGAAGGTTATTTTGACCACAAAACATTGAAATATGATTTGTATGACGGATAACTAATCTGGTGCTATATTTCAGTATATTGATAACATATCAAATCAGAGAATAGAAACTTTATACAAAAAACTTTTTCTTAACATGGGAGCTCAACAGGAACGCTTTCCATAAATATGCACACTGTCCTTGATCTAAATGTTTGACAGCAGCAGGTCCGCTTCAGGATGCTTGATGGATAATGTATGAAGAGACAGGTCCAATTGCATAGACGGCAAACAGCCTCCAAAAGGGGCTAAAGCACAGAAGAGGCAGGGAGGCTCCAAATCCCCTCTCAACCTACATGGGTGGTCCTTTCACTGTGGGGTAACCGAGCAGTCGGCAGGCATTTGGAGGGAGGGTAGTGAAGGCTCGCTCTTCAGCCTCACAACTCACCAATGCGGCCCATGCATCCACAGAATGATATTCACGCTACACTGAGTTTATTTAGAATCCTTGTGCTGGCACTGACCGATCAAATGACAGCCAGTGTTTGAGCCCCCCTGAGGATTAAAATGATTCAAGAAAGAATGTGAGAATGACTTGAGAAAAGGAGTGATTCAGAAAAAAAAGTCAATTTTCAAGGATTTAGCCCAAACATGAATCAAAGTTAAAACAGCAGTCTGCTGTATAATAACCTGACCCGAGTGTAGAACAAAACAGCCAAGTTCAGAGAAGATGCTAATTTTCACTAATGATTTTAATAACACAAAATCTAATGACATAATAGTGAAGAGCATTCACACTCTACCATCTGCCACAAAATCCACTGAAGCAGCATGTTCACAAAAAAATCCTCTGTCTGCTACGTTCTGCCTCCAGGAGTCCATGGGAACACTGTAACATGCTTGAGCAACCTAGTGTAATGCAGATTTACTACATACTGTCACACTCATCACACCTTGCCATGTCAAATACAAGGCTGTTAAAAATGGGGGAAGAAAAAGACTGACAGGCAGGTGGATGCCTGTGCTAGAAGCACCGTTCTCTCCAGCTCCACACAAGACAAAAGAGAGTAGAGTGAACACTTGTCACACAAAAAAGGATTTATTGCAAGTGTACGAGGAAAATATTCATCTTTGACAAAGTCTTGTCAAAGAGCCAGACTTGAAACTCATCCTGCATACATTACATGTTGATCTTTAAGGAACGCTACGTTTAGTGAGTATTCTTGATTTTCCTTACTACAAACTATGAATCTACAAAAAGATGAAATGTTTTAGTTGGATTAGACAGAATACATTGGTGAATCTACGAATTATTCCATATTTATAGATAACATCCAAAAAGATTGGTTTTCAATCAACTGAGTCTGCAGTATCATCCAAAATTTAGATAATGCAGCAAGCAGGCTGCCAAACCCTGACATTTTTTTTCATCTACGGAGACAAATTACCAAGCTGACTCCAAAACACTGCAGTATCGGAATGAGGAATAATAGAGCGATAGTGTCTACCAGCAAAGCACATTAGAACTGTTTAAGTTGGCCCCCACAAAGTCACACATTTCAATTATTTCAAAGGAGTCTCCAATTAAAAGCTGCAAACATGCCTTTTGAATGCAAACTAACACAATTAAAAGTGTTTCAGGAGTGTATTAGAGGAATCAGTTCTGAATTAGTCCACTGAATACACAAGCCCCCCTGGTTTCATCTCCCTTTCTTTTCAGCCTGTCCAAGGAGAGAGGGAGAGGGCCCTTTTTGAAGTCAAAGGGGTTTTCTTTCTTGCTCTCCTTCCCCATTTTCTTTCCTTCTCTCCCTCGGAGGAAAAGAAGATTGAGTCAGCCTAATCTGCTACTTGTACATTTGAATGTGTAGTGAGGAGAGATGATCTCGCTCGCCTGATAATAGCCCAGGTGCAGAGACAGTGGCCATGGCTAACTTGTTCACAGCGGGGGCTGTATATCATGGAGAGGCAGGCCACCCTTTGAAGATGCATGCCTGCTTTCAGCAGCTGATTTGTGACTGTGGAGGCCAGAGCTTTATGGCCAAGCATGAGCAAAGCAGGGAGGATCTACAGATCTACAGCTGGAAAGAACACAGAAAGCAGCCTGACTTTCTGGTGCAGGCTCAAGGGACCTAGGCCACTGACCCATCTATGCAGACAGTATTGTAACGTATTTGACTGGTAACTGATAGTAAACAGTGTATTATGCCAAATGGTGACTCAGTTGTTGGAATTTAAACCCCGAGGACAGAACAGAATAATCTAGTATCTATAACCAAATGTCTCTTCCTCTTTACAAGACTGACATTTTCTCAGTGATCAAACTTCTGCCTCTGTTTGCACTAACCATCAACAGGGTCAAGAGAGGCAACTTTGTTTGACTTATCGTTTGGCCTATGTGACAAGACAACAGCGAGCGTTCCTTCTCTGACTCCAATGCTGCCCTTCCACAGTGCCACCTAATGAAGTAAAAGATAGAAAATTAGCCATGCATTGCATGGGCCCTATTGACAGTGTCATTAAGGTGGCTCGGTACGGGGTTAAAAATGCTCACTCACAAGGTCCTGCATTCCTATGTTTGTTATTGAGATGGTTATTTACACTGGTCGACAGAAGATCTGGCAGCCCAGTAGCGGGCTGGAGAGGGGACATGCCAAAGTCTTCCTCCCCCAGCTGGATGACAATTAGTGCTGTGGAGCAGCTTTGGACAGCCATTCATGACCAACTGAGGCAGGGAGTGGGAGAGGAGAGTTTTTTATTGCCTTTGAATTATAGCCATTCTCTCTTCGCAAGTCTTCTCTAGCATGCTAACGGCTCTGAGTTAACAGTTTCCCCTTCTGGTTACTGTGCACCTGTGAGCAAGAAACTTCTCCTCAACCAGGCTTTCTTGATAGTATGACGTGATTAAATAATAACAACCAAAAAGATCAATTAAATACTATTAGTTGAAAACTAAAAATAAGTTCACGGATTTTATTTTAAAATAAAACATTTTCCAAAAGAACAGAAAAATACTGAGGCATCCCTAACAAAAATATTCTGTGCTGATAATGAGCCAATTTGGCAGGAACAGAACTACCAATCTATTACTAAGCGACAAAATGCCAAAACATATTAAAACACACCAAAGAATCTTAATGTGTATTTTAAAGACAGAATATTCAAGAATTATATGACATTCATGTGACTGTACAGTGTACAGTTTTTCATTTTCCAAGACTTACACATTAACAAAATAAGAGATCATTATGCTGTGCTTTAAAAACTACATGAATGAAGGAATGAATCTGTGGAGAAGGGTGTGTCTCATAATGGAGGTACATTTAAAAACAAGATAAAGACCAGAATGTCCAGGTACTCTGTGCTGTTAAACAGGAGGTGTGGGTCATGCTGTAGCTTGAGGTCACACCTATAATAAGCTCACTCACCTGTTATTACCTGTTATTAGGTAAAATTATGTACAGACAGCTTCAGAATTATTGGCACCATGGGTAAAGATGTGAAGATGGGTAAAAAGTGTTATGAAAAAAGTCTGTGGTAATCTTGCACTTAAATACAAATGATCTATTAAAAAATAAAGACAAAAGTCACAATTATTGATAATTATTTGCATCCAATATTATACAACCTTCATTTGCCAACATAGCACTTCTACTATAATGCTTGATATGACATAGAACACATAATCTGAGACACTCCTCAATACCGACTCTCTCTGGAGTCCTAGATCCTTTCTTGTGGACTCACTTCACAGGTTTTCAACCAGTTAGGTCAGGGATGACCATGTTAAAAGTTAGACTCTATGTTCACTAAACCATTTTTTGTACATTTGTACATACTGTTTTATCATCCTTCGGAAGATTAGCCCCAAAAGTTCTAGCTTCTTAGAAGAGGCTGGCAGATTTTCATTTAAAGCTCTTGGTATGTCACGGGTCTTCTACCAAGGTTCCCACAGCCTGTAAAACAGCCCCACAACATCACATATGATCCACCATACTTAACAATCGGGGTTAGGTTCTTTTAGAAATATCCATAATCGTTTTACACCAAATTCACCTCGAGTTTTTGTCTTATCCATTTCCAGTTAAAGATCAAATAGCATCCAGTAGCATATAGTAAGACCGTTTGTGGTTAGATGAAAGAAAATCTTTTCTCTGGCATGGCTTTTAAATATTTTGCTGGCATGGAGGTGACAACTAATTATAGACTTGGAGATTTAGTTACATTAAAATATCAACTTCTCCAAATATCCAATCATGATCCTTTGAGCATTTTTGGCCTTTTAAATCACCCTCTTCACTGTGTGTGGGGCACAATGCAAGGTTCGTTACATATTCAACTGTTTTAAGCATCTACAAAATGAAGGTGAACTTGCATGAACAATATAAAAATGAGAATATGCATAGAATTAGTTATGTTGCATGTTTACTCTACATATTTTCTACAAAGTCTTTAGTAGCATAGTATCTATGTTAGTGATTTCTGAAGATATTAACAGAAGTTGTTAAACTGAGGACTACAGTAAGAAAAACTGCTGATGGAAACACAAGGATGTTTTTTTCCTTGTAATGGTTTATTATGGACCACAAGCCATTTGATTTCTCCCCATTTCATCATTCTGTGCTGCTGTTAATTAACTTACAATACCTACATTTAATGTCATAATCAGGGTATGAAAATGCTCCTCTGAGAAATTCATGTCATCTGGGATTGTGCAGTGTGTGACAGCGCTAACTCCAGCAATGAAGTAATTTCTGGTGTTGTTTATTTACTGCCTCATTAGCATCCACAAGCATAAACACGTTCAGCTACAGTAACTAACAAAGAGCCTCCTGAGTATTATGACTGCAATAGAAAGCTCTCATGAACTGAACTCACAGTTATTAAATCTGTGTATAGGTGAACTGCTCAATTGAGTTCTGATTTCTATCTAATGCTGTTTGCTTTGTTCTGAAATCAAGAAAACATAAATAATTACATATTTATATGAAACTGCTTTATTATTTGAGTCTAAATAATATATTCCACCTGATCTGAAATGATGTGTAGGCAAGTGTCAAATTAATGCCTGTATGAATGTTGAGACACATGATTTACCAGCAGAACATTGCCCATAGCATCACACTATCCAGAGCGCATCCTGGTGTCATAGCTTCCTCAAGTAAATGGCAAACACTTATCCAGCTACCCATCATACAAAAGAAAAAAGGACTCATTGGACAAGGCAACCTTCTACCATTGCTCCTGACATGGCAGGCACATGTGTCTAACAAATCCTCAACACTCCAAAGTGCAGTTATGATGCTTGCTTGTAGGCACTTTCCAGAGTGCACAGGGTTTAGCATGGTAACTCTAACCAGTCTGCATCTATGCAGTCCCATACTCAGCCAGATGCAATGCATTGTGTATTTTGACACATTTTGCCTGTAACCAACATTAACCAGCATTGGAAATGTCTGTGACTTGGGCCTTTCTCATATGTGATAGACTTCATTGTCCTTGCAGATCAAGGAGTTTGGGGCTCCTAGTTTGGGGCTGTCCCTGCTCTGACCCAGTCCTCTGGCCATGATGATCTGATACATTTACATTTACAGCATTTAGCAGACAATCCAAGCAATTGTTGGCTATGGGTCTTGCTCAAGGAGCCAACAGTGGTAGCTTGGCAGATGTGGGATTTGAACCCTGGACCTTCTGGTCCATAGTCCAGTACCTTAACCACTAGGCCACCACATGTCAAAGTTGCTCAGGTGTTCACGCCTGACCAGTGCTCTCACATTTTCCATGACATAACACGTGTCTTGGGAATGTGGGAGGTAACTGGAGTACTTGAAACATACCTGTACAGGCATGGGGAGTAAATCCAAACACCACAAAGGCAGTGGCCAGGCAGGGAACAAGAACCTGGGTCTCTGGAGCTGTGAGACAACAGCAGTAATCCTGCCCCTACATATAAAAGAAATGTATAAATTTACCTACAAGATACTAATACGATATTGGATTATTATACTCACTATTCTAGAAAATTAGAAATTATTATTAAATATTATTAATCATTATATATTAATATTACGTCACTCACTAATCTATAATTAGCTGCAAATACATATCAAATTCAGTCTATCATCTCTGTCACACATCTGCTTGCTACATTATATAACATATTTACATACTTAGACAAAGTACAATATTCCATTTAAAAAGTTCTAGTATGCTGGCTCCATCAATAAAGACACTGAACCTTCTAGTCACTGCATATGCCTGTGAATTGAAACAACCAAACACGTTCGCTCAACTTGAAATAATGACCTGCTAAACAAGCACACTCTACTACAACGTGGATCTTCTCAGAACTATGATCTGTCTCCCCCCCAAACTGGCAATGGACTTGCAGATGGTTTGGTGTTTAGCTCTTTTCCTGTGGAGAATAATCTCACTCTGCGCCCTGGCACAAACTTGCAAAGTCTGCCCTCCATTCTGAGATATCTTAAAGCTGCCATGGGGGAGGTTGGTGACTTAACATAAATTAGGCCACCAGGGAACAGCAAGATCTTGCTCAGAAGGAGGGCAATATTGTGGATGAATGAGGAAAGTCCATATCCGGTGAGTTACTGTGAGAAAGGCCTCAACTACTGGGTTGTGGTTAGTCCACAAGGACTTAAGGTATCCATTGCACTACTTAACCAAACACACAGTCAAATGTAAAAAACTGTACAACCCAAAATCAGAAGAAAACTGGAACAGTATGGAAAATGCTAATTAAAAAATGCATTATGTCTTATATTTACTTTGACTTTTATTTAATTGCAAACAGTATGAACCCAACAAATTTCATGTTTTGTCTGGCAATTTAGGGCTAGTAATGAGGTGAAAATATAAAAAGAAATGTAGTTACTGATAATGCAGTATGTAGATACTACTTTTGATTTAGTACAAAAGCATTATCCACAAAAGTTCCAGTTTGTCGACAATTGCATGATTTTTTAAATGTTTAAAAACTATGTTCCTTAAAGACAGATTTGCATATTTCTCTTTGTACTGTGTATAAGATCCAAGGAATCTAGAGGAAATTCAGTACGCAAAGGGCAAGGGCACAAGCCTAAACTGAAAACCCTTGCACCAAGATCTGTCAATCATCAGTAGCTGATGTAACCATATGGGCAAGGGATTCAAGGTATTCAAGATGGATGTCCATGCATTTTTCAATACAAGACAATGCAAAACCACATGCTACACACATTACAAAGGCAAGAAGATGGTATGGGCACAGGACTGCCCTGCCTGCAGTCCTGCCCTTTCCCTAACTTTTGAAACAAAAAGTGGGACAATGACAACCTAGAACCGATGCATATCTTAAGACGTGTTTGTAGAAAAAATGGGACTAAATAACAATTGAAACACTTCATCGTTGGTATGCTCGGTGCCAACTTGCGTTTTAAGTGCTGTTAGAAGGAAAGGCAACAATACAAGTGCTAAATGCTTTATCGTCCCATCTTTTTTGGAATGTGTTGCAGGCCTGAAATGCAGTAATGGATGCACATTAACAAATGAAATATCTTGGGTTTATACTGTCTGCAATGAAATAAAAGTCAGTGTAAGAAACACTGCTTTTTCTATTTAGTGATTAATTGATTGATTGTAATTTCCATACTGCCTCAACCTTTTCTGATTTGGGGTTGTACATATTTTTTAAAGTATAAAAGAAAGCTGTGTCAGCAGTGACAGCTTTAAAATTGCAGAAAGAATGATAAAAGTACCACCTAAAGAAATATGTCCAATAAACAAATAAGTGAAGTCTACTTAAAATAATTAAATCCTGGTACCTTGCGCATTCATGTTTTAGAGATAACATTCACTAATTACAAACAATAATTATTTCATACCACTACTTCATACTATACTTGGTGTAACTCTTCCACAACCAAATATAGCACAAATACAGTTAATCCATGTGTGTTCTCTAAAGCTAAGATTAACAGCCTACTGTTTGTTATTTTGCTGTTTGTTAATAGTCGGACCTTGGCTGTGTTTGCAGTGGCTGTGTTTGAGTGTCAGTGGCTCACTGAAGTGGACACTTCAAGTGTGATTAACTGTGAAGGAACACAGGGAACACCAGTGGCTGCTAATTAACCCCACATTGTGCTTCCCTAACAAAAGTACAAAAGAACAAAGTCGAATTTAAATGTGAGAGATTATCACGATAACAAAAGTAGTGAATCTTGCTCCTGATTTGGAATTTTCACAGTGATTCTGACAACATGGGATTAGATCAAAGACTGATCAAGTTACATTAGCGGGACAATGGAGCCTTGTTATTCGACAACAAGAGGCTTCCATCTGCATGTCACAGAGGTCCATTACAGACAACTGTCAGCTTCCTCTGTATTTAAATACAGGAGTGTGAATTTTAAGTATACGAAACATGTGCCTTGAATGGTGAAAGATGCTCCTCAGCAGTGCTGCGTACCATATACTAGTCTAGAAAAGACAACCATCTTCACACGCTTCATCCAATAATTGCTTCAACTGATTTCTTTAATTCTGTTAATACAATTTCTGCTGGCATCTGCCATCTATTAATGGGTACCTAGTAATTATCTGGCCATATATGTTTCATATGGCAGGAGAAGAAAGGGGATTCAGATAGATAATTTACACCTTCCTTTACTTCTCATTCTTTAGTGGAGATGTGACAAAGGTGATTCACATTGACAGTGCCAATCATCTGCATTTCATCTAACTGCTGGATCTGACCCCTAGCACTTTTCTCACCTCTTCTGGCCCTCCAGCCTTTGAAGTACAACTGAGAGTGTTACTTTATGGTGCACGAGATAAGATCTCAGAAAGAAACAGGTGATAAATTAACTTGTTTGTGGCACCTCTGCAGATGGAATGTTCTACAGAAGCTATTGCTCTCTTCACATTTGTAACAATCCTTTACTGCCCAAATACAGTGGTAGAGTGAGCAGAAAATGCTGAATACCAGAGAGCTGTAATTGGCATTAAACTTTTTCAGAGAGTGACAGGACACTTTGCAATGTTCAGTGTCTACCTGAATTACTCCATACCTTAGATGCCTTTTATTAAAATTACATGGCATTAGTCAAATATGCAAACAACTATGTGGGTGTTTGAGCAATGCACTGGACAAGCTACAACAATGCACAGGGCTGTTAATCACACGTATGACTGCTGCATATTCAGAGAAAGTACAGTCCGTACACACACCTTCAGAAAGACACGAGTGCCTCAGAATCACCGGTTACAAATGCAAAAGTCAAAATATACATAAACAGAAGCATTATCTGACAGAACTCAAAACAAAGCACTGGGGTAAATCTACAAGTCTATACTCTTCCTCTTCCTTATCCTGGAATGATCAGTTTGATATTGTAATAATCTGGTTGACTGCCAACACATGTTGTCTTCCAAGTCAAACACAAAACAGAGTGTGAACCCCAGGCTAATGGCCTGCTTTTCACATTTCAGTATGTGTCAAAAGACTGTGGAGAGAATCCCACACTACATGCTGCTGGCCAGACGGAGTTGAGGTAAAATATGACACATTAAATTAGTTGAGAAGGGTAGATACTTAAGTCGAGCTTGTGATTGGTTGCATGGCATGTTTCGAGCATGGTGGAGCTGCCAGAACTGGAGTCTGAAGGGTGATAAATGGGAAGAGGTGCAGCTCATGCTGGGCCATGTCTGAACCTGTATGGCACCAAAGAGGTTGTGCAGTTTAACTGTGTCTATAAGGAAAAGCAGGTGTGAATGAGTTTGATGTTCTTGCATGTGTTACAATGTGTTAATTTATGGGTTTTGGTAATCCAAACAGAAATAACCGCCATCAACACACGCGAGTGAATTCTCAAAAGCTGCACACAGAATATATATACATATATAATACGCATTTTAAAGCATAGGTCATTAACAGCGTTAGGTAATACAATATTAAGGACTAATAAATTAGGTGTGAACAGGTGAACTCAAACAAATGTGCTTTGAGGCTGCTGTTCAGCTGACCTTCAGGACCAGTGAGACAGGACAGCACATCTGTAGCGAGTTTAGGTGAAGGCAAAGACCTTTAAAACTGAGATCCTGTCTAATGGCTCCTATTATCACCTTCTTGAGATAATACACATCCTTAACATGAATAACAATTAGTTCTACTTTCCCTGTCCCAGCTATGCTAAGTTACTCCATTAGCATTAACAGGGAGTATATGAATACGCTATGTGATTAAGTGCACTAAACAGGAAAAACCTTTTAGGGTTCTTGTAAGCTGCAGTCAACACCTACAAATGCCAATGAAGAATAAATTCTGGTTCAAGGTAAAATAAACATTGTATCAATTTATAAATAATGAAATAGCCCATATACATGTATCAGCAGAGTCAAAATAGCTGCCATGTAAATGCACTGAGAGGCGTTATTTCACTGCCTGGTTTCTTGTCACTAAATACATCATAATGTTATAATAATCATAAAGTTTATTTTTAATATCATATAATCTTTCCCATTTCCCATAATCTACTTACTGGGACAATATTTATAACTCTCCGTAAGTACTCTCCGATACTGTGGTCCCATTAGGCCTATATTATATTACTAGCCATGTCTCTGTGGAATATGGCACACACCTCCCACTGACAAAATTTGTTTCACTGTCACTACCCAGCAGTGTGAATCAGATGTTGACATAGTAATTTCATGCACATGTGGGTGTTTGGCCCAGTCCGGCTCCCTCTTCATCCCAGCTCTCTGCTGCTTCGCTTGTCCACTATTGTCCATTCCACCTGCATCTGCCACCCATAGCGATGTGCTTGACCCCCAACTGTGAATTAAAAACTGTGTAGAATTTGTCAACAAGGTATACCTAGCAGTCCAAGAATGTCAAGGACTATTTCTTATTTATTGCCACACTGAAAAGGACTCTTAATTAATATGAACTGGGATCCATTAATTATGATGAGTGATTTCCAGATAAACTGCCAACTAAAAGCGGGATTGATGCTGTCTCCTTCCATTCTAAAAAACTGTCACCATAAGCAGATATGAAGGTATTTACTGAATAAGCCAGTGTGTGTATTAGAAAAAAAAATAGCCAAAGGCAAAGTGCAAAGCAGATCAAAATGTGTCGGCAACAGCATGCAATTTGTTATTTTGCAGAGTAAACCTAATGCAGGTTTTTTTTTAAATCACTTTTACTTACTTTATGAACACTGATGAAAGTAAATGATATGAGAACAATATGAGGGATGTTTGCTGCATCTGTTTGTTTTTTTATTCTCTCAAAGCATACCTTTCAGAAAAAACTGTGGCAGTAAAGAAGATATGGCAAATAATGCTTGTATTTTCTGAAATATTTGGTACATTTAATGCTGACATTATGTGACACAGACCGGGTAGGGCAAAATAAGTGGCAATTTAGGGCGTACAAGCTCACTTTACAATACATACAACTGTGTATGATTACAGTACTTTAATATGATACCCTGGACGTAAGCCCGGCTTTTACTCCTTCAGAAAAACAAATAAAGACCCGTAAATTTAATGTCAAGTTATGTTAGATCAATAATCAACTTTTACAAATAATCAGTCAATGACCATTCCAGCATTTTCCAGGTTAAGTTGTTTTTTTACTAGCCATGGATAGCATGTAGGTAAGCAAATCATAAATGATGTATTCTAATTACCACAGGCTTCCTCTGTAATTAATTCTTTTAATTAAACTTCCACATTGTGCTTTTGCATGGCATGCTCTGTATTTTATCTCCCTGCCGAAGATGACCTTCTTTGTAGTAACAGAGAGGCGGCACTGATACAACAACAGGTTTGTCTTTGATTAGACAACTCAGTTCATGTCTGTGCTAATGTATGGAAAAGTCCCTAAGAAACACCCGGTGCATTATTAACATAATTGAGTGATATTTAAAAAATACAAAGATAAAGCTATTTTTTATTGGTATACATGGGCATGTGCATGCAAGTAAGGTGCAAACTCCAAAAAAAGTTCAAATTCATCGTATTTCCCTGGGTAATAAATTTTAAAAACATTCTAAATTAACAAAAGCATATTAAATTAATTTGAGAGCCATGTTAAGTATATATTGCCTACTGACAATGATTAAAAAGACCATTCTGTACCATTCCTGGTAAACTGACAAATGAATACAAAAGCTTTAAATAAAAAAAAGCTTATCTTCACTTTTTAAATATTTGTTTTATCATATTCAAATAATTGCAATATAAATAGTTTTTCACATGCTCGGCTCTTTCAAAATAACACTGAATAAATACACCTCAGTCTGAGCTATAACAGAGTAAACAAGGATATGGCACACAAATAAAAATAGGAATAAAACCCAGCAACAGTGTTGTTCAAACAGAGTCTAAGGGGGAGGGGTTGGATATAAATTCCAAAGGGCTCTCTGAGCTCGTTTCCTAGTCCCCCAGTCAGCTATGTGTTTGTGAGAAATCAGCCTTTTTGTCTCTCTGGAAAAAAGGCTAAATCTACATCGGTGGCCCAGTCTAAGTTTGCAATTCTTTGCACTTTCTATTCAGTTGAATGGGAGTGAATGAAGTGGCCAGAGGACCCTTTTATTTGATCAGCTCACTTGCATAAAGTGACGGAATTCTAATGTATTTGCTTAATATCCCGGAGAAGGCTGTTGCTCTCTGGGCGGAGATGCAAACAATACACCTGTTTCTTACATTCTGATAACCTTTGTTATATGATCCGAAATAAGCTACATATTTAAAATATACATAACTACTTAAAAGTGTTTACACTGCCCATAAATGGACACGTGGAAAAACTGAAAATGCGGTGTATTACGAATAACACGTTTACCTAACGCGGGATAAAACAGCCAACATGTAAACAAAAACTGGTAATGGATAAAAAAAGAATTACGCATTTACAATAAACAAATAATCTAATCCAAACAGAAAAAAGTGAAACTGCGGTATACTCGGGAGTTGCGCTAAATCTTCTGCAGTCTTTTATTAATAGACGACACATTGCGGCTGCAGTTTTAAATGCGCCCGTACATCCTTCTGTGGATGTACATTTGCAGGAGGTGATGTTTAAAGGCAGTAAGAGTGAGCAGTGAGCTGCATGAATGAATGGCTTTCTGCGCTGTGACTCTGCTACAGCAGCTCCGTGCATCCTAATCAAGCCCGCGCTTCATTAACTCACTGCGCCTTTTGCAGCAGGGCAGCAGAATAAAGCAAGTGTGTGCTGATCTCCACCATGCGCTTTCTCAAGCTCTCTTCTTTACAAACACGATCGAATATTGTTATGGAAATGGGTATGGTACAATCGTGGAAGTGTATTTTATAATAATAATAATAATAATAATAACAATAATAATAATAATAACAGAATTCTGCTACTACTACTACTACTACTACTACTACTACTAATAATAATAATAATAATAAACAGTAATAATAATCATTACCACAATCAGCATATAGGCTGTACTTCCCGTTCTTGCTGTGCAAAATGCTTTAGCTTGATATATATGGGCAAATGAAAAAACAACTCACAGAAAATGGTTAAAGTTTGCATAATTTTAATGAAAAAATATTCTGATGACCAAGTTCATAATTTAATGCAGACATTTTTGCACACTTAGAAAAAGCTCGCATGCTTGCAGCAAAACAACACAAAGTTTCGAAAAGGCATGCTTTATAATCCGACCAAAAAGTGGTACAAATTTACGGCATTTAATACGCATGGTCACCACGGCTTTAAATTAAATGCTCCACAAAAAAACATCTCCTGTAAAATAGAGATCATCTAAAACATCGAACTAAAAAGTGCATCATTTAACACAATTTTATATCACATATTTGCAGTTATTCACATATATATATATTTATTTATTCATTTATATCTCGCCTTTCACGATTAACTTTTTAAAATTGTACGGCTCAAGTTTGATACCGGAGCATAAAAAGTCTTGCGTATAGATCCATGTAGAGATCATGTAGTTTGGTACACGACAAAAATACGCGGTTTGCTCTTGCCAGTTGTACAATCTTGTAGAAGAGTTTGCATTTCAAGTTAAACAAATTTTTCGGACAAGATAAAAAGTTTTGAGGAACTTTAGCAAGGTCTGCCAAAGGTGCTCGTTCACACTACCTGTAAGTGTAGAAAAGCAAGTGAGTTGAATTGACTGTTAGGACATTACTAGTTACATCTTACCACTAAACTAATCTGAAATTAAACCTTTAGAGTAATCAGGTGCTGTGATTGTTTTGTAAACCAACAGCCATTTGATTAGTCAGAAAATTATTCTGGTATTGTAAAGGCTCAAATTATTTTTCTATTCTTGGAAAAGACAATAAAATATGCCTCTGTCTTCAGTCTGGCCTATTTAAAGCAACATATACAATCAAAAAACACATACACATAAATTAACTGCACTGCAACACAGACAGAGCTCTTGCCTTGATTGTTTAGCG
The DNA here is from genome assembly GCA_025084515.1 of Ancistrus triradiatus. Taxonomy (NCBI): domain Eukaryota; kingdom Metazoa; phylum Chordata; class Actinopteri; order Siluriformes; family Loricariidae; genus Ancistrus; species Ancistrus triradiatus. The sequence goes on along the minus strand of JAJAGP010002456.1, from coordinate 25,085 downwards.
GTAAGCTATTTTTGTGGTAAACGCTTTGAGGACTAAAATCGAGATAAAACTTTGGAGAAGGTTTTTGATTACGTCCAAAGCAATATACTAAAGCACTAAATTGTCAAAATAGTACGGCGCCTGCGTTAGGTTAGGATTTAAACAACAGTATTAGCTGTGAAGTGTAAATTTATATATATATATAAAAAAACAAATAAAAACTAACACAAACAGCCCCCTTGAAACGAAATGTCATGATGGCCAGCGGATTTATGTATTAGCTAAAAAGTTCTATATAAGATAATAACAGGTGTCTTCAGAAATGCAAATTCTACCGAAACTGCATCAAATTGATGCATTTTGAACCATAATATTCTGACAGGCTGTGTTTAGTACAGTAGTACTGGGCTTGGACGTAAGTATGGACCTGTCTATCGGCCTCCAGTTCATAATGGCGGAAAGTGTCCGTCAGCTTTGGCTCGCGTCAGTGCACGGCGACCGACTGCAGAGTTGCGGGGCCGCTCAGCGCGTCGCTTGGGTTGGCCGGGCTGCTTTGGCCAGTGGCGGTGTGAGGAGACGTGGGACTCAGTGACTGAGGAGAGTTCGTGAGAAAGGCGGGCAGATGTGACGGCATTGGCTTGATGGGCACCGGCACGGCTGGCAGGCTTGGGGCGCCGTGGCACAGCGACTTAAGAGGCATACCGTACCCGTAATCACCGCTCGCCACTGAGATGGGTGCCGCGCTCTCCAGCGCTCCCGCACCGTACATGTGAGGCCAGGCTGTGGCAAGCTGACCGGGCAGAGGGTAGCCGGCAGACATGGAGGGCATGGCGGAGAATGCCAAACCACCTGGCACCTTGTAGTCACGGGCGATGATGTTCTCGATGGCGAACGGATGCTTGAAGGTTGACGGCGGAGGTGTGGTCAGGTTATAGGCGGGTACGTGTGGCAGGTGCGCGCCGGTGGCGGCCAGCGCGCTCAGGCGCAGCTTGGCATGCTGCTGCTGCAGGTAATGGGCCGCTTCCGACGGCTTGCTGGGCGCCAGTGGGTCCGACATGAGCACCTTGAAGCGCTTGCGGCGCCGCAGGAAGCTGCCGTTCTCGAACATGTCACCGCAGTTCGGGTGCAGCGCCCAGAAGCTGCCCTTACCCGGTTGGTCTGGCCGCCGCGGGATCTTAATGAAGCAGTCGTTGAAGGACAGGTTGTGGCGCAGTGAGTTCTGCCAGCGCTGCGTATTCTCGCGGTAGTAGGGAAAGCGGTCCATGATGAACTTATAGATCTCGCTGAGAGGCAGCATCTTCTCAGGGCAGCTCTGGATCGCCATGGCCGTCAGCGAGATGTACGAGTATGGAGGTTTCTGGTCACTGTACGTATTTCTGCCCGGACGAGGCATCCTTAGCTTTTTTTTTTAACTCTCGAACTAATTTGGTATGAGAATTGTGTCCGAAAGGAAGCTCTCTAATCTCAAAGCACAAAACAAGAGAAATAAGGAGTTTACCAACTTTGAGAGCGCTGAAAGATGAGAGTCTGGTGCGGCAGCATTCGCTGGTTACGTGAGACTGCGCTGCTGTGGGTCAAATAAAAGCCAAGTCTGCAAGCCTGCTTCTCTAGACGGGTTGTCAGCTTTAGCCTACTTAAGCAAATGGAGAGCAGGCTTCCTCTTGCAGTCAGTCGAATGGACGAGATAGCCCTCTTTTCCTCTTGCTTGATAAGGTGAGCTAAGTGCCTGCCTCCATGGCCTTCCTCGAACCATCTGATAGTTTTATGTGGTGACATGAGCAGAAAAGACCCCCGGAGCGGCGCTTCATTAATGTGCCACTTCTTTGCTATCACATGACAATCGCCTTGGGAGGAGAAGGCGGTGGCGGAGGAGGAGGAGGAGGGGGGTGGGTAGGAGAGAGGCATAATCTGGTTTCATTTACACCTATTTACACGGACACCTTGGGCCAATAGGAATCATTTCCATTTGAAGACAGAGCAAAGGGGGTGAAAAGGCTCGGCAAACCGGAATTGAACCACGATGGCACCCAGTAGCAGTGTGTGAAGGTATGCACTAACCTTTCTGTGGGCTTCGCAGGGTGCTTGGTCTGCAATTCACGCGTACAAATGGAGCTACTAAGCAATGGGATGTTTGACATGGAAATTGGTTGGCACTAGCTCTCAGTTTGCATTGTATTGTTACGGCTACTTTTTTGTCGGTTTGCTGTGAAGACAGAAATCGTCTGACTTTTGCTTTGCTTACTGTCACGGCTCTTCGGAGCAAAATGCCAGCTGCATCTCCAACGTAAACACGTGGATATAACAAATTAGGCACCGTCTTTACCATAATACTGTGAATTTGCATTTGAATCTATGTTGTGTGCTAGGTTATTTGATGTACCCGTGGAAGAGTATGTCAGTTCAGTAACTTACCCTCACATTTACAAATGTTTACTCCACAATCTAAAAGACCTAAACGTAACAAGACACACAGAGCTCAAGATCTCATTTGTTCCACTGAAAAAAAATTAATGCAGTTAAAGTCAATGGATTAAAGTCACCTAACAGAAATTGCCAATGTGTGGTATTTGAAAAGACCTAATCTCTGTATCGATGTTAAAATTTTAGAGAGGCTCATTATTTCTCTTTTAAATGCGCAGACACATACTACAATATTAAGTGCAACACTCGAAAAACCTCTTCACGTAACAAATGGAAAGCCTATATAAACATAAAGAGACGAAAGTGTCTGGACTGCATAACACACAGTAAAGTAAAACAGGTTAATTAACAATAATAACAGAACTAAACCGATTCCAAAAGATTGCCAATAAAAATAGAAATGATGATGAATAAATCTAACTATGTAAAAGAAAATTGCGATGTTAATTAACTATTAGAATTTACTTTTAACTAAGTGTAGGCCACTAGTTAGAAGTCCTGGATTAGCAATGGCTGACAGAAAGAAAACGCACAAACAGCTATACAGAACAAACACAAAACCCTCCTTGAAACGAAACTTCATGATGCCAGGCAGCCTTTTGTATTCATGTAAAACAAATTGAAAAGTACTTCAGAAATGCAAATAAAGCTTTTAGGGTGGCGTTGCGAAAACTGTATAAAATATCCATAAGTCAATTATATGAATGCGAAAACCAAATGGAAGCCCTATTTTGAGCAATGGCCATTCAAGCTTTATTTTGCAGGGCTCACCAAGGGCCACCTTTCCGCTTGGTGGGTTTGCAATAGTGAGGACCACACACGCGCTCGCGGATTTGCTCATAATTTATGCAAATTTTCTTGCATAAATCCACAATGCGACCCTTCAGAGCTCTGACGGATTACCAACAGAATCGCTCATCCAAGTGACTGCAAGCAAAAATACACGGTTTATTAGAACCCCTTTTCAGTTATAACACTGTAACAACCGTTACGATGGACGTCTAATCAAGCAAGGTCATGAAGAATGTGAAGAAAAAAAACTTTTTCCAGGCAGTTAATATTTACTAAACTATGAATGGGAAAAGGAAAGCCGTATAGTTTCCTGGGTTGACACAATCTCCGTGTCAGCAACACTTTCCGGGCTAGAAAGTCAGCTAGCTCCACGCTGCGACTTTCACACTGGCTTTTTACATGTCACCACTTCTTTCTCTGTTCCTCATAAAGTACCTCTTTTAACTTGTCATTCTCCTGTTTGTGTATTGACAGAAAAGAGCCAAAGGACTTCGTTTTGCAGAGCTATTTTTTCAAGAAAGAAGGTTTCCAAAGCGTCTCGGCTGGAAGCAATGTCGATCAAACCTTTTCAGTCATAGCAAGTATTCTGCAATAAATCTGTCGTTTTAGCATTGTGTCACATCAGCCTGCACATCGTAAACTATCTGCCATGACACGTTCTTCGTTTTACCTTCTTAAAGTTTGTGTTTCTTGAAAGTCTAGAAATGTAGTAGGCTAATTCGTATTTAAAAATAAAATCTGACTGATATACTATTATTATTATTATTATTATTATTATTATTATTATTAACTATAATAAATGTTTTTAATTTGTATTTTTATTTACTTTGCTTAGCTGTTTCATGTCATGAATGAGTTCAGTGATTTGGACACCAACAAGCTGTTCAAATCGACTTGCAATGTTTTCACACTTCATTACGCACACAATGGCACAGTATCAGTGTGTGAGTAGGGACCACCCAACTCATCTCACAGTTTACATTTGTAGGATTAAATAGCCAGTAGCCATGTTGCAAATCACCTTTATCCCTAATATAACATTTAAGCAGTTAAGAAATTACAAAATTGCGCACTAAAATGTTTTTTTTTTATGTAATTCTCTATAAGCCTGTGACATCCCAGCCCTCTGAATTCTGCACCATTCATCTCGTCTTCCTCCATACTCTTCTTCATCACGCCAGAACTTGGGAATCGGCACAGCGGCAGTAGATCAACTGTACAATGTGTGCGCGAGTTTGGTCATTTGTACAGGCCGAACAAAGGCTGAGCTAAGCCAAATTGCGCTGCACTTGTGAACCGGGACTCTGGCATTAAGTATCTTTTACAGCGGGGGTGTGTGGAGGTGTTGGGGGAGGCCATAATTTTGTGTGCGTACCAAAAAAAAGAGGAAAAACAAAGGCACTCTCTGCAGCCATCTCAAAGTAGAGTAGTGAGGCGTAACATTCCCAGGGCGACGGGACACAAAAGCTTAAGGTCATGGGGATGAAAAGGGGAATCAAACAGCCACTTTCACACGTCTGCCCTTCATCACCGCTAAGCCAGCACAATGGCAAACAAATGCTGCTCAAAGACCATTCCGCTATAATGTGACCAATGATAGCAAAACAATCTTGTCAGATGACCTATCAGCGATGGGACGAGCTGTACCACCCATACGCCAGGACAAGAGGTGCGCAAACGTATGGCATATAAGCTACTACTGAAATGAACCAGGACTGGTCCAACACGGCACAACACGGTAAATGCAATAAAGGGGAAGAAATAGAAAAGCTAAACAGCAACAACGGTGATAACAACAACAATAACCATCATAAATTAACTACAACACGCATTATGAATAACTCCAGCAACACCACTAATCATAGCAATACTACTACTACTAATAATAATAATAATAATAATAATACGACGGTAACATGCAAGGTAGTTTTAAAACAAATCTATTTTTCCAAAAAAATACCCATGATGTTGTGTGTTCTATGCAATACAATGGCATTGTCCAAGCACTCAAAGTCAAAAGTCGGTCCAACACTGGCTTCTATTTGAAGTGTCTTCAATCTGTTGCTGTCAAAGTCAGTGCCGCTGTTCTCTCCATAAACTAAATCTGTGCTTTATGTGTGCATGTTTACCAAACAACTAAAACCATATAGCATAATTACTGGCTGTCTAATTGACCTGGTAACCAAACATGTCTATATAGCCTATATATTTGTACTTGAACAGCTTTATAATTGCCATCCTTTAACTGCGTGTGTCTGCTGCTGAGGATGAAGTGCTTTGGATAAGCTGACTATTCAAACATGGCAACATTCATACTTACACATTTCTTCACCCGTAATAAAATACAAATCCTAATGATATGTACTAATATATAAAGCCATGTCAAGTAATTATAGGATAGGAGGCTGTCATTCTTGTGCAGATTTCTTTTTGTTTCATACCCATTAGACGTGTTCAATACACACAGCTACCATACGTTCCCTGGTTCGAGAGGACCTATTCCCGATACAAATGATCGCATGTTATTACACTTAGCCTATTACGTGAGCGTCCAGAGAGCTTTAATAAAATGATTGAATGCATAATGCGCCTCTAGTCAATCTTTTTGATTTTTAAGAGGTCCAGGAAGGATGATAATCTGGCCGTTTGCTCTAGGTAGGACGCAGTTCATTTCCCACAAAGGTTAGCTGGATAAACACGAGGGCTGGCCATACAGCGGCCCGCATATTAGTATGCACGCAAAATTAATTAGCTGCTTTTCGGCGACATCAAAGAAGTACCTGGGAGAACTGAGCCTCCAGGGCATGGCCAACATATGCCCGGATTACACTTAATGGACTAATTACACGAATTAGACATTCATTATACAGCACATCAGGTGTAAAGTGTGTCTCAGCTGAGCGTGGGTTGGGACGGGGAAGCATCAAGAGGGGGTTTACTAAAAGTCAGGTCAAGACTCATTTGTCTTAACCACTGTTTTTCACCAGAAGGTGCAACGAGGCGAGTGCACAGAAAATAACCGATCTATATATTGTAGTTCGTCGTTTATATAGGCTATGCACTTTTTGGTTTAAAATATTTGCTGATTTTTAGGTTTAATTCGAACGAAGAAGCAATATTGGCGTATGTAATTTAAGTGCACAATAATGCAAATACGCAATGGCATCATCACATGATGCTCTTATTTGGGCTTTTAAAACAGCAAGTAGCAGTGACTTGATTTGTCCATCAGGTGAGGTCAAAAACTGTTCTGAAAGAAATTCGAATTTAAACATTTTGAAGAGATACATAAAGAGTAGGACTCATGGACCTACAGACTGGACGTTGTCATTCATTTGCACGACGTGACTGGCTAAATGACACTTTTCTATTTTAATAATGAGAAGACGGAAACTAAAAACGATATGTATACTCACATTTACAAAATACAGTTCATAAGTGAATACCAACATGGCAGGTACCAAAATTGAACTGTTTTTATTCATTCAAAACGAAAGAACTTACCTTTAATAGCTGGATTAGCCTTATTGACATTATTGTTTGCCGTTATATGTTATAAAGAATTTTTTATACTACATCATAGTACATCACAGATAGGAATAGCAAAAAAAAAACACACAAAAAACCGTCTTCTATTAATTAAACCAAATACCAAACTCAGTTTGCAACCCTGAACACATAGTCGATACATACATTAAATCAATTTGGATTTACTCAAAAAAATCCATGGTAAGGAAAACATTTACTTCAACTAGTTTTAACATCAGTTGCGTTTTCACAAAAATCTAATTAAATGTAGAAGTTCCAGCTACTTTTAACATATAGCGCATAAGTAAGGCACCAAAAGATCTAATTCCTGAACTCAAATACAACGTTCAGGACGATAAAAACTCTATAGCATAAAATCACATTAGCCTTTATTAATAACCTTGTTCCCCAGTCTTAATTTAAACATGCATCCAAAGCTGAAAATGCGCAAGTGTAACAACACTAAAGGTGAGATATTAATGGATAAATAGGTTAGACAGCTAGGCAGACAGTAAGAGAGACAGCATGTGATAAGCAAACACATCTGGCGCACCACTACGGTATAGATCCAGACTGAGACGCAGCTGGACGTCACTTTGAACCAGACACCTGTCTATTAGAGTGTGTTGTGTGTAAACCAATGTGTACATGTACTTGAGCATATGTGGGGTACAAGATAAAAGAGTTTCAACAATGGATGATAGCCTTCTGAGATCTCCCCAGTTCACTGACTCCATACGGAGTGAAGCAGTAGGACTGATGAGTGCTTCACCTGGGTTCAGGGTTTGGGCTACCAAGTGTGACTAGGTACAAGGGGACTTTCCCGCATAATTCATTGCTGTAGAGCTCTCTTTAGGTTATGTGATGGATGTCACTGCCTTGTCCTCATCACCTTCTGAAACTGATCTACACTATACGTACTCATCCTTCTGACTGGTCCTTACTTACTACATTTAGAAAGTTTTTCTTGACAATTTCATAATAAGAAGTGAATAATTAGTGTAATAATTCAGAAGTGAACAACAGTTCTATAGAGTTAAGCTCACTAACGTTAACAACACTGACACTTTCTAAGCACACCAGACGACACATTTGGTCAGTACAGAGCGGCACTGGTGAATAATTATGTGGGCTGACACTGGTTGGGTGGATTATAAAGTATTATTCTTGTGAAAAATGACACGGAAGGAAAAAAGATAAAAGGGAAAACTGAGAGAAAAATGTATGAATTAGAGTGGCTTTATCAGGTCTGGGCTGATTTCACAGAGAATAAGACTATGAAAGTATTCTTTGAAATGGATAATAATGGGTAGATCACAAAATAGGGGGTGGTCTAATGAATAGCATAGCTAGTCAGAATATTTTTTTTGAACTCTACAACATATGCTGTTCACTTACTATATGATATACTACTTGGGTGTAGGTTAACATAGTTGATCACTGGTCACTACTTAAAAACTAACTATTGTGTATCACAATAAACATTAATGTACGTCATTATACCCCCATAACGACATCATGAAAAACCAAGACTTCTCATGCCATAATAAGCAACAATTCATTTATAAAACCTGCAGCAATCCTCAGTTCGGTCTATATGCTAAGAACACAACACAAAGTATTAATAAAAGTATGAAGATTGTGTCCCAGGTACCAACTCACTAGTCAGCTTCAAGGAAATATTTGCCTAATATTAAGTAGCCCTTTTGCCACACAAATATGAAGCTTATCTCTTAACAATGCATTCCTTTTCGGGGGGCACTTTAGTAAATAGTATGGCCTCATCTGATGATGAACCCTTTTAATTTGATCAGGAGTGGCGATGAGGCAGTGCCTCTTTAAGGACTGTGTGTTTCATAGAGACCTTCATAATAAGCAGGAGGCACTTAGCCAACTGGGACCAGGCAAGGGGCGGTTGCTCTGTCTTTCATCTCCTGTGTCTGGGGACAGGCTGCTCTCCCAGGACACCACTCATCCAACTAAAGATCAGAGCCACGTGTCACACACCAGTCTCTAATTTAGTGTTTAACACATAGATAAACAAGTCAGGACACTGTGGAGAGTAACAGAGGGCAGGCAGTGCAAGTATATATCTGAAACTTTCTAGACTTGGTTATTCCAAACACCGATGTACACTGCTCATTTATCACAACTGAGAGTCATGTTTAGATGAAACCACAGTCAGATTTGAATGTGACCGTAACGTCATAATAGTCTAATTGGATAGTTAAGATGTTCTGTATACCAACTGGCAGATAGAAGTATTCTTTCTGCCACAATTATACTAATACCAATGGACTTACACGTGTAAGTGTAATACATAGCACTCTCTGCTCCGGTCTAATGATGTCTATGTTTATGAGTGAGTCACTTTAAGCAGCTGTCACCAGCATTCAAACACTTTAATTGGCTGTGATTTACACCACTCTGAATTAACAATATTTCCACTGTAGCACACAAATAGGGGCCTCCCAGTAAATCATGAAGCCATTAATAAGGCCATGCAAACAGTCAGATAAGCATGACAAGGCTTTCCTCTTCTCCTTGTAAGCTGACCAGCCCCATGTGCCTCCTGCTGAAAGGTAATATCCATGACACTTTTGCAAGCACTAATTCATTTGTTTAATAAGGAGACAAGCTAACATGAGCCAGTAATGAGATGCGCTTGAGATGAGGAAGGCAGAAATGTCATATTAATCCATAACTAATCAAAAGCCAGGGGAAGCATCTTCAAACAGGAATTTGTCACACTGGAATATTTGGCTTTGTCCTAAAGAATGCTAATAGTGAATGCAGTATACTGGCATTCACGTCTTGTTTAATTATTACAGCAAAGGCCACTAGTTGCTTCTGCCTGTCAATGAGAAACCTCTCCTGCACTAAAAACAAGACTGCGGTGCATATATCACCTCTGAAAACTATGTCATATTGTTTTCATAGGAAACTCTACATGAAGTGCTCTTCATCGCTTTCTATAGCTGGGTAAATCTAATCAAGAGCATGAAGATAGTGAGTGACAGTGGCGGTAGTGGGATTAGAGACTTGCCCTTCCATGTGAAATGAATTGTAATAGAAATCACACTGAGCAATATCTAATTTGAATGAACATGATCAATGTGAATCAAAATTCTAAAAACACAAATTCAGGAATAGTGTCAGGTAGGGGTGTGTGACATGTATTACTTACAATAATATCTTAATTGTTGTTTTAATGATGTGAGAACTGACATTATCAAGTATGTCACTCACAAACAGTCAAAAACATGCCGTAAGAGTTCTCATATTCACTGTGTCATGCCTCCACCATTAGCCTCGCAGTCTACGTTGCCAGCTTTAATTGCCAGATTTGGCTCATTTAGCTTTGGAAAGATGCATGTTGCTCTAAAGACAGCTCGACAACTAACATTTTACCATCTGCGAACTAACCACTGTGCAGAATGTGAAGATTATGAAAATCTTCGGGAGTGAACTGTCCACGACAGACCTAAACCAGCTGAGGTACCAGCACAAAAACACTCAGCAAACCTTAGCGGAGTAATTCTGCAAAAAAAAGTGCTTTACAAGAAAAGAAATAGGTGGCAAGACAAATGCTATCACCAACTACACTGCAAAAGATACAGTGCCAATTCAGGCAGTTGACAGAGATGGTTAACAACATTTGAATACTTTAAACCCAAGATATACACTGGCAAAGTATTGCCCAATTATCTGAGACAAAATCCCAAAAATATCCAAATATTTTTTTTAAATATCACACAGTCCTAGTTTCAGGTCTAATTTAGTAGTGCAACAATGGATTTGCTCAACTATATTCTAAACACAGATATTCATCAATCTCATGTCTATGTATGCATATAGAGAAGCATACTTATAAAAACTTGAGTTATTTTATTTTAACCAACCCAAAAGCAGTGAGACGAAGTAACAAAACCACTTACTGCATATGTAATTAATTATAGAGGAGTTCTTCTACAAAGCAGACCTAGAAAACCCCAGCCGTGTGTTAAAATCTCCATAGGGAGAGTGCTGGAAGCAGTCCAAAGACCAGCCATAAAATGCAAAGCCAAATTCTTGTAGAATTCGTACATACATTAGAACAAACATTGTTATAGTGTGAAGAAAAATGTCCTGATGTGTGATCACAGATCATTTCTACTGTATACCAAATTTAGTCAATTAATCAAATTATCTTGTGTGTGAGCTTAGATGTACTTAATTCAAACACTTTTTTCATTTCCATGCATTTTTTTACACTTCTAAGTAAATTCAGGGCAACACTTTTGTAATGACTAAGCACAAATACATATCTCTAGACAGACCTACACTTTTAACTGCCTTATTCACTCCTTTGGTGCTATCTGGAGGCTATTTAATGCTGTGTGTCAGAGTTCCAATAAAAGCAATTCGAGAAAATGGCACTGGACAACTACCATTTGAATGGGCATTCTTAAAGGTCAATATGCCTTCTATTTACGGTTTATGTGTGATACAATCACAGGTTATGGTTCAATGGATTTACTCTCCTTTAAATATAATCATGATGTACAGTCTATTCATCTAATTGTTAGACATGTAATTAAATGGTCAGGTTGAAGTGTCCAAATAGCCTAGAGTAACGGTAATGAGAGGGTGCAAATCTCTTTGCCTCAATGATAGGACATTAACATCACGATTCTATTTGCCATTTGTATTCAAATGGGAAACAGTACACATGAAACGCATCATAAAAATACCAATAGTCAAAAGAGAAAATGTGCACAAGTTACAAAACTCGAGCAGGATGTTAAAATAATGTTGTTTTATTCTGGTCAGGAAATGTTATATATAGACACAAGCCAACAGAGATCTCCGCAGGACTGGTTATTTCATGACTGTTTAGTGCTTTAGCATGCATTTTGATAAACATTTGAAGGTATGAACATCAACAATTTATATGAAACATTCAGTATGATGTCACTATTCACAAATGACCATACCAGTTCTGAATCAGATGTTTTGGGGGAAAGCACATTTGTGGTATAATCAGTTCTGCAGGGCTCTTTCTTTAAAGATACTTCATTCTCAAATAGTAATCTTTTGTATGAACACACAAGCACACCTTTGGTTCCGGTGCTTAATCTGCTTGTAATAAAGTTCTAAATTTATACAGGAGGTAGTTATGAAAAGGACGGGAGAAGTTAATACCATCTGCACTGCAATATCCTCAGAGATGAAGAAGCAGCCATGTAGAAGGGGAACATGCTCCTGGGGTTATGAGTGGAAGCCCAGATCTGACAAATGTCAAGTACCACTGGATGGTAGAAAATATCCGTGTCTGTGCCTGACTTCTGGCCTGCTGCACCTTTAAGGACCTAACTCCTATAGTTAGGGAAATGTTCAATTCCCCCATCTGAACAAAAACCATTATGAGCCCAAATAATTGACTTTCAAAACCTGTTTCCTTAGCAACAGGCCTAGGCATGCAAAAGATTGGAGTCTAATCACCTGGTGGGGGCAGTCCGGAGACGAGAGAGTTCACCTGTGGAAAACAGCAGCTTTGGGGGGTATTAAGAAAGATAAGCAGAGCAATAACTATATAAGCAGAGCAAAAACTATACTTACAGACTATGAAACTAGAGATTTATAAAATTGTAAAACTGGACAGTAATAATGCTTTCAAAATAGCATCAGATAGTAACCATCTGATAGTTCACCGTCTGGTGTGTAAGGACTCCTTTAATTATTACCTAAATTTGCATAATTAATTCAATTAAGCTGGTTATTAACCAAATAAATGCTGATTACAAAAAGAGAGAGCTCTTTAAAGAGCTGCAAATTTACCAGTTAGTGAAGTGATTAGTGTAAGTGAAGAATCACAGCAGTGTTAAATCGAGTCACCAGTAACAACTTCCTTACTGCACCATTGCATCTATGGGTGCTGAGTGAATATCGATGGGTAGCAACGCACTAACTCAAGTGTGAGTACAGATAAATGTTGATTCAGCTCAACATCATGATTCGCCGACTGACTTATTAGCAATGTAATGAAGCTGAACAGGGGTTTTAATATTTGAAACGTTAAGCAATATTCCTACCATAACCACATTGTGCGCAGAGCAAAAAGTGAACTCCATGAGTGAACTGTACACACTGTACTGCACACAAATTTAAACAGCCAAGAGTGCCAATATAATGGATAACGAAATTATGACTTGATGTAATTTTACCTGCAAATAATTAACAAAATACATTCACCATGATGGACTGATATAGAGGTAGAGAATACATTATATGACAGTACACACAACTACACTTTTTACAAAGTAAGGATGGGCTAAAAATGTAACAAAACCTTAAGTAAGGATGTACTAAACTTTCACTTATCAACTATTTTAAGTAACTTGTTCTGAGATATATCTAAGTAGAACTGTCCATGGTATGTGAAGACTTTTATTAGACTAACTTTTACAACATGGTCTTTATGACTTTTTTATAGAGCCTAATAGTTATTGCACATGCTCGTCCCAAAGCCTATGAGGCCTAAAATGTCATGAGCTTTGGTACTACACTGTAATGCAGTCTCATCTAAAATCTGACATTCTGAAATTTGCTGATTAATGATAACTGATTTTCCCAGAGAAAACAAAATTAAGAAATACTACAGAAAATATAGAATTATAAAAAAAATCTTGTATAATTGCAGAAAAATCTAAAGTATTTTAAAACAATTTCATATTATTTAGCCCTACTTCTCAGAGAAAAATGAACTAAATCAGTGTTTCTCAATCCTGGTCCTGGCGCCCCACCGCTCTGCACAATTTAGGGCTTCTCCTGTTTAAACACACCCACTTTCACTCAGTAACGGGTTTGTTAATGAGCCGGGTAGTTGGATCAGGTGTGTTGGGAGCAGGAAAACACTAAAACATGCAGAGCGGTGGGGCTCCAAGACCAGGATTGAGAACCACTGAACTAAATGCAGGGCATCTGCCATCAAATCACTCATACAATAGACTAACACAGGTTGACCACTCTGTAAAACAGTGGAGTCCTCATCATGCTTTTTAGTCCTTTTGTTTTTAAATAGGTAGTGACAGTCTGATGAAATTTCACTGCATTTTGGTTTTTGTGGTCAACAGTGTATTGACAATAATCTAAAAGGAGAAAAAAATAATCAGGCCTCTCCATGAAGCAATCAGCTAAACACCAGTACTGCGCAGTACTAGTCTCTACAGAGACTGTTGCACTTTAAGGCTGAAAAAGATCATATCAACACCATGTTCCATCTAAAGAACCAAAGTTATGCAAATATAGTATCATCAAGCTAGTGCTTTCAAAGTAACCCATGAAATCAAAGCAAATTTGAAAAAATGTATAGTGATGCTTGAAAATCGGTGAACCCTTTAGAATTATCCATATTTCTGCATAAATATGACCTAAAACGTCATCATTAATTAGGTTATCTTTATGCTAAAAGTAGATAAAGATAACAACAACTTTTTATACATGGTCATTTATTTTGTAGAGGAAAATGATCCAATATTGCATATCTGTAAGTGGCAAAAGTATGTGAACCTACAGGATTATCAGTTCATTAGAAGGTGAAATTGGAGTCAGGTGCAAGTGGGTGGCCTGCTGTATTTAGAGAACAGGGATCTTTCAAAGTCAGATCTTCACAACACATTTGTGAAATTGTGGAATTGTATCATGGCATGAACACAGTTCTCCGAAAAAATAATCATCAGGAGAACACTCAACAACAATGGTGTACATATCAGGATTTTCAAAAAGAACATTTCTGCCTGTCTGTAATTTGCTAAAGATCACATAATTAAATACGAGGCAAGATGATACCAACATTTTTTTGGTTAAAATGTTCTGTCTGGAGAAAGGAAAACAGTGAATTCCAGCTTAATTGCTTTATCCCATCTGTGAAACACAGTGGCGGTAGTGTCATGGTTTTGGCCTGTTTTGTTGCATCTTGGTCAGAGCAGTTTGCTACCATTGCTACCAAGTCAAGACATCTGCCCATGAACTGAATCTCAAGAGATCGTGTGTCAGGAAGCAAGAAAACAACCCTAAACACTCCAGTTGTTTAATAGTTAAAAAAAAAAAAAAGTTAATATTTTGCAATAACCAAGTCAAAGTTCTGGCCGTAATCCGTCAGGAATGTTGTGGAATGACCTGAAGCAAGTAGCTAATGTTAGAATACCCACAAACATCCCAGAGCTGAAGATGTTCTGTACAGTGTAATGGGCTAAAATTCCTCCAACCCAATGCACTGAACTGATCAGCAGTTACTGGAAGTATTTAGTTGCAGTTTCTGCTGCAGAGGGTCACACCAGATACTGACAGCAAAGGTTCACACACTTTGTCACTCACAGACATGTAATACCAGATTATTTTCCTTAATAAATAAATGGTAAAGGATAAAGTTTTTGTTTTGTTTAACAAATTTAACTCACCTGTTTAACTTGGTTCTCTTTATTAGGACTACATAAATCTATTAGGACTTGTGAAAATCTGATGATGTTTATGTAAAAATATAGACATTCTAAAGGATTCACAAACTTTCAAGCACCACTGTAATAATATCAACTAGGGTGGCACAGCAGTCTAACACGCAAGTCCACCACGGCAGCCTCCCAGGTCAGGTATCAAATGCAGACACGACTGGTCATGTTTTGAGGGAGGGGAGAACAATTGGGGGCTCTGGCACTGTAGCAGTGACCCCTGCCCAGCCCTGCAACATGCCCATGCCTGCACCCTGCATTCATGTGGAATATTCACTTTGGTCTCTGTTACGAAGATAAAAAGTGAAAAAAGTTATGCCAAACACGATATTAAATTAAATGAACTAAAATATTCATATGACGCATGTATTTAAACCACCTTAATGAATCTCAACAGGAGCTAAACCAACTCAGATAATACACCTCGATAAATGAGGTCAGTAAAATCATTTAATTTGGGGCGTCAACATGATTAATCATCCACAAAACAAGACTCCAAGACCTAGTCAAGGTAGCAATAGAGACGGCATTTTGCATCTCAGCAGTCCTGGCAACAAGACAAGCAGTTAAGTGAGCCAGCCCATGCAACAGTATGAATATTTAATTAATAATTAGTCATGTAATTCCTCCTCAGGAATTATTATCCCTAGAACTGGTTTGTGAATTTAATTATTAGCAGCCTTTTTGTTTCCATGTCCCCCTCATTACTGTCAGGATTGATATAACATAAACTTCATTAAAAATTAAAGCAAGAGTCTTAATTACAAGGCTACCCTGACTGAAGTTAGAATTAGCCAACTCAGTGATGTGCAAATGAGAGCATTATTTAAGAAACATGCTGGAAGTAGTTATGCTAATTTAGAGGGTTCACAGTAGCAGACCTTTTCACTTGCAGTTGCATATTCATTAAACACACTATGCAAATTTAATGTAGCAGTCTTAGTAATGCCTTGTTAATTTATTCAGATTTATTGACTACGACTTGTAAAAAGTACCAATTTAATTACTCAATCTCCTTGGGAAGGTAGCGAGAAATGGCTAGGGTTTTTAAACTGTGTAAATCAGAATTATTGTGCTCTGATGGGGTGGGGGGGCTAGTGCTTTAATAACCATGCTTGAGAGAGATATTTGATTTACTTAAGATGCACACTAAAGAGAAAATCACTTAAGTCTTTCTCACAGAGGGTGGAAATAGTGAGATGTGTGGAAAGTTGTTTGAACACCCCAGAACATACTGTATACTATGAACGCTTACTGATACTGGAAATAGCAATTGATGGGTTGTGTGGCAGCGTGAGTCTAGTTTAAAAAACTGCAGAGAGTGAGAAAAGGTAAGGACTATATATGGTTATAAATGTGATGCACAGTGCATAAAAAGTAAATAGATAAAACACTCGGACTTTAAATGCTAACAATTTCTCAAAGAAAAAAATACTGCTCAAATGTAATTGCTTTACCACAAACCCACAGAAAATTAAATAAAGCCACCTTTGCCAAACAGAACACACACATATATCCTTTTCTCTCTAACTGAACTCTCTTGTTCATTTTTCTTTGTGTGCAAACATCCCCACGGGAGGCAAACAAATCCAGCAAATTGGGATTGGGCGTTGAATCTGTGTGCAACCTTTCACTTGGATTAGCGACTTGGATTCTTGGCTTAGGGGCTTCATTGAGCTGATGCAAGGCACATCTAAAGAAAACATGCACCGAAAACATTCATTTCACTTCCTTCATCTTCAAGCATAATTTGCCTTTACTATACATCAAAACTCCAAAACAGCCATTAAAAGCAAGTGCCTCATTCTATTTTTATGGTTCCATTGCTCCCAGATCTGATTACATCAAACTTATCGCCTCAGATCTACATGCCATGGCCAGTTGCTAATGACTAGATGCCTGTCTCTAGAGACGGTCATGGAGCTAAAAAACATCCCCAACACTGCAGGCTAGAAAACTCAAAAGACTATGCTGGTTAGAACAGCCTAGAGTGAATCTACACCACCAAAAAGTGCACCACACATGGCTGAGAGATGGACTTTCACCCTAGGATCTAATTATTTATTGCCATTAGTCAAATCCTCTCTCTTTCCTTCAGGTGAAAACTCATGGGTCTTGAACCCCACGCAGTGTGCACTAACACTGGGGGGAAGCCAATATTGTCCATTTGGAGACAGACTAAGAAATGCATCTTGGACCTTCATGTGGAAAACTGAAGAATGAAACATGTTCTCTCCATATTATATATCAGTAAATGTTAATTAGACTGCAGTATGTCTGGAAAAAAAAATAAAAACACAGGACTGGGAGATAATTTTGTCTAAATGAATACGTATTTAAATCCAGGCATGAATTTCATCCAGTATCTACAGTAAAACTACACCGCAGCGCATCCAACTAATTAACTAATTACAAGCTCCAGGGTATGCTTATTCCGAATGCACAATAAAGGAACATCTTGTTTGCTGTGAAAGCCTCTTGCACGAAGAATAAATAACACTAAGAAAACAACCAAACACAACCACCCAGAGATTTATATAATCATACACTGTGCAGCCCCGAAACCACTTTACAGATGCAGCCAGATGGCTGGATGCTGTGGCATCATAGCTTACAGCAAATGTTGATTTCTGAAATGAATGCTGCACTTTGTTCAGTGACGAAATTCTGATCTATAAAAGAATATTCTCTCTGTGTGAATCAAATAAAAAAACTGTCCTAACAAGAGTTCAGCAAATGAATATGCAAGATGTCTTAGTTTAATTATGTCTATGAGGACCTCAAATATTTCACCATTGTAAATCTACTGGATCCACCCACTCACTAAATCATTTCTGTTTAGCCACATTTAATATATTTGTTTTATACATTATCTAATAAAAGTAATCTATAAACCCCACAATGTTTTACTATTAAGGGTTTCGCACAAGTAGACAATGTTGTCAAAATGAATTGATGAGTACAGGTGCACTTAATCTTAATTAAATCCTTCACACAGTGTATATGTATATGGGTGTGTGTGGGTGTGTGTATGAGAGAGAGTGTGAGAGGGGAAGAGAAAAAAATAAGACAGATAGCTTTTATGTATTTGTCCTAGATATGGCAATAAACAAAAACTTGTCTGTTGTATAAATGTGTTGCCTCCTGCAGTGTTAATTATGTTTACCTATTTTAATTGAATTATATACACTCACTGAACACTTTATTAGGAACACTATTCAATCACTGGCCTCTCTTTACTCAAAAACAGCCTCCAATGAAGAAACATAAAAAAAAATACTGGTTATTTAACCGCAATTTAGTTTTTAATCATATAATGATGCTGATGCATTGTGTTACTTCAGGTGAGCTCGAAATGTTCTGCAGCTGATTTTCATTTGTACTTAGTTGGGGTATGTGGCACCTATCGTCTACTATAATATCTTAATTCATGTTTTAACAAATGTGCAACCTGACATTAACAAGTATGTCAATAAATTTGCAAAAAACAATCAACCACATGCCTTAAGAATTCACATATTCACTGAATCTTGTAGCCAGAGCACAAATGAAGCCAGCAGTCTACCTAAAAGCTCTTGATGAAGTTAAAAATGAGTGAACAAACAGCTCATGAAGACAAAATACAGACCACCATCAGTCTATGACATTAGATTTAAATGCTAGATGTGGTTCATCCTCACATTCCCACTTGAAGGTGGTTTGGTTTTGAAAGGACAGATGTTACTCAAAAGATGGTGATCTGCAAACATTTACATTTACATTTACAGCATTTAGCAGACGCCCTTATCCAGAGCGACTTACAATTGGTACAGTCTTACAATCCAAGCAATTGTGGGTTAAGGGTCTTGCTCAAGGACCCAACAGTGGCAGCTTGGCAGAGGTGGGATTTGAACCCTGGACCTTTTGGTCCATAGTCCAGTACCTTAACCGCTAGGCTACCACAGTCCCACCGATGTCAGAAATAGTTTGCAGTTAAAGATCTGCGAACTATTCACCATGCAGAATTTGAAGATTATGACAAACTTCAGGAGTCAGCAGTCCATGACAGGCTTAAACCAGCCAAGTTACCAGTACAGAAACACTCTCAGCAAACCTTAGCAGAATCGTTCTGCAAAAAAGTGCCTTATGACAAGAAAAAAAAGCAACAGACGGTAAGACATAAATTCTGTCAAAAAATTACATCGCAAAAGACACGGTGCCAATTCAGGTGCTTGATAAAGATGGTTCAAACAACATTTGAATACTTTAAACTCAAGACATACATTGCCAGAGTATCGTCTAATTATTGTTATCAACAAAATCCCAGAAAATATCGAGATATCTTTTTTTGTTGTTGTTGTCAATATCGCACACCCCTAGTACTCAACATCTGGTGCCTCTTATGTTAGGGTCCAACGATAGTCAGCCAGCACCAATTTTTACATTTACAGCATTTAGCAGATGCCCTTATCCAGAGCGACTTACAATTGATACAACCTTACAATCCAAGCAATTGTGGGTTAAGGGTCTTGCTCAAGGACCCAACAGTGGCAGCTTGGCAGAGATGGGATTTGGACCCTGGACCTTCTGGTCGATAGTCCAGTACCTTACCCGCTGGGCTACCACAGTCTACCACTAATTCCAATTGCCCTGATACTGCTCTTTCATAGTGGCAAAGCACTGGTGAAACTGACTCACCACTGACTGCAGCAAGATCAGCAGGGAAGACATTCAAGTGTGAAAGCAAAAAATTAATTTTCAGTGAGATGTTGCACATGGGTGTGTAAGCTGTTACAGCCTGTGATCAGACATTTGACATTTGAGTTATTTTTTGTCTCTTTCATCATGTGAGCTGGAGCATGTCAGAAGTTGCTGACATCACAAGTGTTTTACACCCACACTTCATGTTCATGTAAAACTTGTTCGAAAATTTGCTTATAAAACTTGCTTCTGTGATGATTCTGTGTATTCTGACCCTGATTGTTTGCTTTTGCTGTAGATTTCAGTTGCTGGTTGTACTGGTCCTTCTCAAAAAATTAGCATATTGTGATAAAGTTAATTCTTTTCCGTAATGTAATGATAAAAATTAAACTTTCATATATTTTAGATTCATTGCACACCAACTAAAATATTTCAAGTCTTTTATTGTTTTAATACTGATGATTTTGGCATACAGCTCATGAAAACCTCACAAAATTAGCATATCATGAAAAGGTTCTCTAAACGAGCTATTAACCTAATCATCTGAATCAACGAATTAACCCTAAACACCTGCAAAAGATTCCTGAGGCTTTTGAAAACTCCCAGCCTGGTTCATTACTCAAAACCGCAATCATGGGTAAGACTGCCGACCTGACTGCTGTCCAGAGGCCATCATTGACACCCTCAAGCAAGAGGGTAAGACACGGAAAGAAATTTCTGAACGAATAGGCTGTTCCCAGAGTGCTGTATCAAGGCACCTCAGTGGGAAGTCTGTGGGAAGGAAAAAGTGTGGCAGAAAACACTGCACAACGCGAAGAAGGTTTTACCGGACCCTGAGGAGGATTGTGGAGAAGGGCCGATTCCAGAGCCACCGTGCACAGGCGTGTGCAGGAAATGGGCTACAAGGTGCCGCATTCCCCAGGTCAAGCCACTTTTGAACCAGAAACGGCAGCAGAAGCGCCTGACCTGGGCTACAGAGAAGCAGCACTGGACTGTGCTCAGTGGTCCAAAGTACTTTTTTCGGATGAAAGCAAATTTTGCATGTCATTCGGAAATCAAGGTGCCAGAGTCTGGAGGAAGACTGGGGGGAAGGAAACATGCCAAATTGTCTGAAGTCCAGTGTCAGTACCCACAGTCAGTGATGGTCTGGGGTGCCATGTCAGCTGCTGGTGTTGGTCCACTGTGTTTTCAAGGGCAGGGTCAATGCATCAAGCTATCAGGAGATTTTGGAGCACTTCATGCTTCCATCTGCTGAAGAGCTTTATGGAGATGAAGAGTTCATTTTTCAGCACGACCTGGCACCTGCTCACAGTGCCAAACCCACTGGTAAATGGTTTACTGACCATGGTATTACTGTGCTCAATTGGCCTGCCAACTCTCCTGACCTGAACCCGATAGAGAATCTGTGGGATATTGTGAAGAGAAAGTTGAGAGACGCAAGACCCAACACTCTGGATGAGCTTAAGGCCGCTATCGAAGCATCCATAACACCGGGCTCCATAACACCTCAGCAGTGCCACAGGCTGATTGCTTCCATGCCACACCGGATTGAAGCAGTCATTTCTGCAAAAGGATTCCCGACCAAGTATTGAGTGCATAAATGAACATAATAATCTGAAGGTTGACTTTTTTTGTATTAAAAACACTTTTCTTTTATTGGTCGGATGAGATATGCTAATTTTGTGAGAATATTTCAGTTGGTGTGCAATGAATCTAAAATATATGAAAGTTTAATTTTTATCATTACATTACGGAAAAGAATTAACTTTATCACAATATGCTAATTTTTTGAGAAGGACCAGTATATAGTTGTTGTGTGTGGCGGTATTTTTCCACATCTGGTTCATGCATTCAAGCGTCTTCATCTGCCTCATCTAGATTCCATTTCTGGTCTCTTCTGGGAAACTATCATTATATGGCACTGGCCTCATGGCTGAAGGCAGATACTAATAGGTAGTATTAGGTTGACAATCTGAGTGTAAAGTTTAATCTTAGTATTTTATATGTTCCCTATTTTGCTGTAATGACAGCTAGTACTCAAGATGGAATGATCTCCATAAGTTTGTGCAAAAACAAATGATCTTTGTTATCCCAGCATGATTTCAAAATATTACAAAATGCATTTTGTGACGTTACGAAGTGCTTTGGGTTTCTCTGTACATCAAGTGTCCATATGAATGTCTATGACTGTCGGCACTCGATCTTCTTTGGTTTTAAAGTAGCTGTTGCAAAAGCTTTGAGATGTGTTATAGGGCATTATTCCTTTGTACCATGAAATTATTCTCCATAAAAATCCAAGAAAGCATTTTACTAGTGGTCCCATATATATATATATATATATATATATAGACACAAGTATACACACACAGTTGCTGTCAAAAAATATTCAACCCCTCAAAGATTTTAAGGATTTATCAATTTAAGTTTTTTAAAATAGCAAGATTCTGCTATGGATGACTTCTTTATGAGTTGAGTGATACATAAAATCAGAACAGAAAATGCATGATGTAGTGTTTGTGTGTAACAGTATATCTTGTTAAGATAGCCATGACACAATTATTCAACCCCTATATAATATTGTTGTTTTTAAAACTTTTTGGCAGTTTTTATGAACTAAAGAGGAGATGAAACATAATTAAGCCTTTAAGAACTCTATAATGACCCTTCATTTGCTTCAGCTGTGATGCATATACAAACCCCACCCATGAAGGAATTCAAGGTGAGTTGCAACCATGGGAAAGACAAAGGACCTTCCACAAAAGCTGAGAGAGGAGATCATTTCCTCACACCTAAAGGGCCTTGGGAATAAGAAGATTTCCAAAAAATATAACATCCCAAGTGACACCATTAAGAGCAGTATATGGAAGTTTAAAACTTAAGGAACAGCTGCAAACCAAATGTCGACTACAATATGCCAGGAGGAATTTGGATAAGGCTACAGAGTTTTGGGATACAGTTCTATGGACTGATGAACCAAAGTGTAACTGTTTGGACATATGGACCAGCAGTATTTCTAGCATACGAAAGGCCAGGCTCATGACCAGAAGAATACCATCCCCACAGTCAAGCATGGAGGTGCACCATTGATGATGTGGGGCTGTTTCTCTGCAGCAGGAGCTGGCAATCTTGATTGTGTACCTGGCATCATGGATTTTCAGAAATACCAGGCTATTTGAAAGAGGAACATGATGCCATCTGTTGAGAAATTAAACTTTGGCAATCACTGAACCTTCCAGCAACTCAATGATCCTAAGCACACAAAAAAACAACCAAGGCTTGGTTGAGAAAAAGATCCTGGAATGTCCTGGAGTGGCCTTCTCAGTCACCAGATCTAAACCTGATTGAAAATCTTTGGAAGGAATTTAAAGAAGGCAGTTGCAGCACGGAAGTCATCAAACATCTCTGAACTAGTGGCTTTTGCATGTGAAGAATGGGCCAAGATATCAATTGAGAGGTGTAAGAAGCTTGTTAGTACTTACCAAAAATGTTTGTTGGAATTTATCAAAGCTAAAGGATGCTCCACAAAGTATTAAAGCAGGGGATAATATCTCAAATTGAATAATAGTGCACATGCACGTGTTCAAAGAGTTACATTTTTATTTTTAACTTTAAAGTTAAGTCAACTTCTGTCAAAATAACTCGCATATGTATTAATAAATACTGTTTAATGAGGTTTTTTGTCATTTATTGTCATCTTTCATTAACATCTCTATAATGTCATTGGAGTTGAGGGGGGTGAATATTTCAGATTGCAACTGTATGTACTTGACCAAGATTGTTTGTTTGTTTATTTATTTTATATTGCTTTCAGCATCAATGGCTATTTAACATAAGACACAAGGTTATATCAACACAATATTATATAAAAACTGGCCATACATACTCAGATCGGGATAGTTTAGCATAATTAATCTTTGGACTGTGAGAGGAAACCAGATCACCTGGAGTAAACCAACATGGTCATGGGGAAGACATGCAAACACCACAGAGGCAGAGTCCGAGGTCGGTATCGAATCGAGGATGCTGAAGCTGTGAGGCGACCGCGCTAACCGGAGAGTCACCAAGTTTACGTTTATTCATTTATTTAACGTCGCTATCAGCATCAGTGGCCATGTTCAGCGACACACACAAGGTTACATCTATACACAAGGTTATCTCAAGACACTCATACACTCAAGTCAATGCCAATTTAGTGTAGTCAATTAACCTAACATGCATGTCTTTGGACTGTGGGAGGAAACCGGAGTACCCGGAGTAAACCCCCACGGACACGGGGAGAACATGCAGACTCCATAAAGAAAGGACCCAGAACCTTCTTGCTGTGAGCCACTGATTCAGTGCTATCTGATTAACTTAATTCTGAATATTTTTTCACTGCAACAATACTGTTGGAGTTTTAAAGCCAGGGGAGCTCCTTTGGCCATTTCCATACTAGTGCTCTTTTTTAATGTGTATTTTCAGCTTTATTTCTTCTAAGAATTTCAGATTTTCTATTGGTAGATTATTACTGAATATTTCTTTCATGTTCTACAGCAATGCTACATTTGGATCAAATGTTCAACCTTCCAGAAAACCCTCTGTCTGCTCTGAGATGCTCTGGGTTTGTCAAAATACAATTTGCACATGTTAAGTAAAATTCAAATAACACACTTACTGGGAAAAAGGTTGAGAACCACTTAGTCAAATGTACCTGAGAACTCTGCAAATCACTCAGAGATGCTCAACGTAAAATTTAAAACAACAGAACATTACAGAATGTTAACTACAATTATTAAAATTATTAACAAACCACTATAATATTATAATAGTATATAGTATCAGAGTTTTCATTTACAAAATCTATTTATTGTCAGTAAACAAAAATTGCAGTCATTGTTTTTTTTTTTTTAACTAAAAGTATCATTCAGCAAATGACTATAACATGAATGAAACCATAAACATTTGAGGAAAAGGCTAAAACTAAATCAAAATTAAATGCCAAAATTAGAACTCGACTTCCATGGAAGAAAGTTTAATCATTTAATGGTTCTTAGAAAGAAGGATTTGCTTATTTGCTGATAAGAGATAAAACAGCATGCCTTTAAAAATGATTTCAGTTTCGCTTTATGCATCGAGGAAAACTGCAGTAGCATGACAAGGAAAGTAAATTGTGCAGGAAATTAAGAATTATTAAAGCAAAAAAAAAAAATCTCTCTC